>JAKSZP010001580.1:0-122410 GCA_022478985.1 Massospora cicadina
ACTCTTTGCAATACCTTGCAACCTGCGTGGCTAATCCCTTCCAATTGTAAGTGTGATGGATAAGCTCAAAAGACTTTGCTTTTCCAGGGTGGCCAACGGTGATCCCATCATTATGATCCCAGATAATTTCTGAGCGAAGGGGTCCTGTGGGAACCCATAAGCGTCCCTGAAACCACACCATCTCATCCTTAATGTGGTATCCCCTGGTAATTTCTTCTTGATTCAACTTTCTCTTGGCGAGGACCATAGTATACTAAGCCAACAACGGCTGTGAGAGGACTACCTTTCTGAACATATCATATTCCTCCACATTTTTGAGAGGAGCAAGCGCTGGCCCGTGGGCTGAGGGAGAGAGAAGTTGAGATAAAATCTTACCTGGCGGAATCATTTTGTTTAACTGAGGAATGCCGACCAGGGGACGGACATTAACAAGCTCTGAGGAGCAAAAAAGTATGCTATAATTTAAATGAGCTGAAAGAGATGAACGGTTCACCCAAACCAAATCAAAAAACTAAAAATAAAAAACTAAAATTGTTACAAAATTGGGACTTTTCTTTCTCGTTTCAATCACTTTTGCAACCTATTCAAATCAAGACTGAATCTAGTTTGATAATCTCACAGAGGAAATTAGTCTGCGCCCATGTCAGGGAGCAGTTGGGCAAGCAAGGTAAGAGGAGCAGGTGGAAGGCCCGCGGCCTCCAACGTTCAAAAGCGCCCTGGAGAATCTGGCAGAATAGACAAAAATCTTAAAAAACTGGTAGTCACGATTTCCCCAGAGATACTTGCATGGCAAGCATGATGCAACCAGTACATCAACACGCCACACTCCCAACCACTTTTGTCGGTGTAATTTGGAGTCTGCATGTATCTGGACATCCAAAAAACGGCCTTATGGGAAAAATTTTGTGAAGATGTACCAAAATTTTCCTGACCGCGGTGTACGTTGTACCCCACTCCATGTCACGTGGTTGGCTGGACCTAGGTTTTGAAAGCAAAAAAGCAGCAGATGAGGCTGCAGCGGTGCACATAGTGGTTGACCTCCCCAAAGGGCAATGGGTCGTCGAAACCAAACGCACCAGATGGACAAAAAATTAAACCAACTTTTCCTCACGTTTGACTTTATGCCTACTACGGTAAAATGTGACATTTTGGAACAACACCTGAAAGATGGTCTCGCCGTATATGGCGAAATACAATCTTTCAAAATTCAACGCTTCACGCTGATGCCACACCTGTGCACTGGCAAAGCCATCGCAGTTCTGGCCCCAACTGAGGAGATCGCAAAGGACCTAACCCAGATCCCGCACTCCACTTTTATTGGTATCGCAGGGCATACCACCCACCCATTCCAGGTGACTGTGGACAGCGCGCCCCCCATTTGCACCCACTGTGACGCGTTCGGCCATAAGGCGCATGCATGCCCCATCAAGGAGGGCGTCACATTCCAAGAGCACCCTCGGCGGCCATGGCCAATGGAGAGGCGCACTACAAATCAACCGCAAGCACCAAGGAGGCTTTCCCATGGGGAGTACAAGGCTGCTACCTATTGGTAAAGCCTATCTCCCCGCAAGAACGGAAGAAGGCTAAGCAGGCCCATAGGGCCACTGCCAAGGAAATGGCCAAGGCCACCACTGCTATCCTACACTCACAACGCCAGGAGGACATGAAAACTTCATGGTGAAAGCAACTCGGGAATCCATCAACCAATCAGATTGGGAAGCCCATGCCAAGCGGGCTACTCAATCTGAGGACCCAATGGGAGACTCAATCTCACCCAATCGTTGCACCCAAGCTCCAGTCAAAACTGACTTGGGACCTATCCCAAATGAAAAAAAATTTTGACCTGCTCAATGGTGCACTGAACTCATCCGCACCGCAAAAAATTCGTCCAACGTTGGAAAACAAAAAGCAAAGGCCAAAGCCAACGCGACTCTTTCTGCAAAAATCAACAAAAACTCCGATAGCGTTGATGCTATACCCATGCTGCTGTGAAAGCCCGTGGGGACCTAGAAGAGGCTGGTGGCCCTGGGGGCCCACCCCCTCACACCTAAGGTGCGATGGGGGAAACCTTCACTTTAGGGATGTTGAATATCGCTGGACTCAAGACCTCCCTGTCCCAGGCTAAGAAACTGAGTTTTTTACAACACAATTTACCTGTGTATATCCTGGCCATCCAGGAGTCCCACTGTCCACGAGGTTCTAAGGAAGCTTGGAAAACAATGCTCCTCCCATCCCTATCCTTTTGGTCAAAGCACTGTGGGGTGCTAATTCAGAAAAATAATTTTTTCAACTTCATATCCTCAGAAACATTCCTAAATGGCTGAGTGCTCATCGTCACCTTCTCATGGGCTGATGTAGCACACGCAATCATCAACATCTATGCACCAAATGGTGCACACGAGCATCAGGAATTTTTCTCATTGGTGAAATCCCTCCCGCTACCCCCTGATTCTTTCCTAGTCGGTGACATGAACTGTTGGCTAACCTCACCAACGGACCGGTGGCCTCCCTCACCCCATGCCCCACAGGGTCACGTAGAACTACGCGTTCTAAAGGCCACCCTTGGGTTAATGGATGCGCTGCTGCGACATGCCCTGCTGCTCAAAAACATGACGCGTCCCCGCATCCACAACGGCCAATTAAGGTCCATGACCCGCATTAACCTTATTCTATCGCTGGCGAAATTCCAACCCCACATCTCCCACTTCAAAACAATGAAAATGGAATTCTCCGACCACCAACTGGTCTCAATAACCTACCACCTACCTGTCACAGTTGCTAAGGCCCCACATTGGTGCAAAATCTGCCCCCTGAGCTCGCGTCGCCAGGATTTTCCACGTGGGTGGAAGAGGCAACTTTGGCAAAAAAGTTTGTTGCACCGTTTTGCGTGGACCCCATTTCCACATGGGCAACTCTCAAAGAGGACACCATCCGCCACTCTCGCCATCTCTCCTCCAGATGCTCATGAGCCACATCGGTGGTTATCTCGCGCGCTCTGGCAGAATTGGCACACTTGGAGTCCAACATTCCAGCTACAGGATATAGCCCTGCATGGGGCCAGAAGTGGGCGGAGGCAGCCGCCCACCTCAACGCACTTGAAAGGCAACACAAACATTGGGTTTGTGTTCAATACAGGGCCACATGCATCACAAAAGGTGACAAGTGCACCGCATATTTCTTTAAAAAAAATTTTGCACCACGCCAGAGCGTGGCCTGCACACAGATGCGAATATTGGATAATTCTATTGCGGATACACTGGCCAAAGTGGCTTTGAAACGCAAAAATATTACTCCAAGTTGTACCGAGGCAAACCATTCTAGCCAGCCAATGTGGCAGAATTTCTTGACCAAGTTCATATCCACACCATTTTCCGATACCCAGAAATAATAAATTTAATTACTCCAAACAAATTATGGGCAGCCATTTGCGGTGCGCCAAACTGAAAAAGCCTAGGCCCAGATGGCATTCCATATGAGTTCTACAAAAAATATTTCAAACATAAATCCACACTTCTGCTTGCCTCACTTAACCAAAGCCTGTTGGAAACGCGCCTCCTACCAGGAGGACATGGGCCTTTACTGTCACACTCTTCAAGAAAAGGGATAAGCTTGACTTAGCCAACTGGCGCCCCATTTCTCTAACAAACACAGACACCAAAATTTTAACAAAAATTATGGCTAACCAATTAGGGACTGTAGCATCTGCCACCATCTCCCCAGAACAATTAGGTTTCATCCCCAGAAGGTGGATTTGGGATAACGTGCACTCTGTGGCTAATGTATGTCAGTCCACAGCCTCTGGGGCACTTGTATTCTTGGACCAACAAAAGGCCTATGATAGAGTAAACTGAGAATACCTTAGGGCCTGCCTCCAACAACACCGCCTACCTCCCCGCTTCATTAACTGGGTGATGCTGCTCATGGAATCTGCAACAATGGCAGTGCGTGGCCCTAACTTCCTAACGGAAGTAGTCCGCCCTCAAAGGGGCTTGCGACAAGGGGACCCCCTCAGCCCACTCTTATACAACTTCAGCCTTGACCCACTACTGCGAAATGTGAATGCCCAACTCACTGGGGTCCATGTGCCAGGCCAAGCCCCAGTCAAGATATTGGCATTTGCAGATGATTGCGTGGTGGGGGTGTCTAATAACAAAGATGCATGCGCACTTGAAGCCCTCATCCAGGAATATTCCTGGGTAAGCAACGTGGCACTGAATGCCTCCAAAACCGAAATCATCCTTGGTCGGTTTCAGAACTGCTGGGCCCCAGCAATTAGTTCCCAACCCGGCCCATCTGCTCGCCCACGCCCACGCCTTACTAACTCAACACACACCGCTCCACTGGTGCTCCCCTTTGTGCCACGTCCTACCATAGGACCGGTGTGCCATCTGGGCGTGTGAATGGAGGCAGGCGGATATGCGTCAGCAGTAATGGAGTGCCATATTCTGGACAACATGACGAAGCAAATCGCCTCTCTCAGAGCCCATCCTACTTCCCTTACTGGCAGGGTTGTTTTAACCAACTCTATGTTCCTATCCAAAGTCTGGTTCAGAGCCCACGCCATCCCCTTCTCCCCAAGCTCCTTCAAATCCTTGTATGCCTTGCTGCAAGGATGGCTTTGGTCAGGCCGCCCTCCACCAGTGCGGCTAGAGGTCATGTTTGGCCCTCATCATCATGGTGGCATGGGCCTGCTTGACTTCAAAGCCCATGCTGCCAAGATCCTGGGCACCTGGATCGCGGCCATCACCGCTCCTACACTCCCATCCCAACACTGGTCCCGCGCAGCCCGCTCCAACTTCTCCCAAGCCTTGGACCTCAACAATCCATCGAACCCCCACTCCCTGATGAAATACCTTGCATCACACACATCGGCCACAGGTCCTCACGGGACAAAAACCCACTACAAACGAATCCTACTCTTCATGCGGAGCGCAGAGTGGAGAATTCATATTAGCGGACATACAACCCAAAGAAGCCGCCCCTCTCCTCAGTTCACACAAGAGGTACAGGGGCTACCCATCCATGATGGCGTGATCCCCACACGGCCCCATGTCCTATCCAGGGTGGACTACCTGGACATGATGGACATCCCTTATTCCATTGAGACCCAAAAACAATCTGGAAATATGTACATCACCCTCTGTTGCAGCCTCAAGTCCGCTCCCATGTGTGGCGCTGCCTGAGGCGGGTGTATCATACAGCTGAACGCTCTAACGCTTTACACTCATCCTGTGTCATGTGCGGCCAGTATGGAACGCTGCTCCACTGCCTGGAGAAGTGCCCCACCTCTAAAGTGATATGGCGCGAAGTTCAACGTCTGCTGGGCCAGGATCAAACGCATCTTTTCAGTCTGTCAAGAGATATGTTTTGTGACGGTTGAGGTCTATCCTCAGCATCACATTGCCCTGATCTTTGGTAAGACAGGGCAGGCTGTGTCTGTATGTATGGAGGATGAGGGGGCGTTGGTTCTGGCAAGGACGCCTAAGGGGCTGGAGCTTGGAGTAGGCCAAGGAGCAAGATGGGCGTCCAAGTCAGAACAAAATGGAAAACGAGTAAAATGGGTAGTTTTGAGATTCGATTTGGATTTGAATCGAGAATGGAATGAAACTAGTGCTTGGGAGTTTCGCGGTTTGATTGGGATTCGAAATGGAACTGGCGCGGAACCGTTGTAGATTGGAACTGGCATGAAACCATTGAGTAAAGATTCCGCGATCCTGCTGTAAAGTTTACACCAAACATCATTCAAGTTGGCACCATAAGCTTATATTATATTTTATTTTAGCTTTTAGCATGTGTATATAGGGAATGAACTGGGAGCTGGAGGCTCCTCAGTTCTGTTTTCTATCAACTTGGCTAAATATTAAATAAAAGAACCTAAAATTCATATATTTATAATTTGGGTTTATTTTAAAAAGATATTGCCTAACTGCAGCCATGTTTGGCTTAAATCAACAAGGATTGGACTTTGAGAGTGAGCTTGGGAGGGCTATTGCTCCTCTCTCTATACCTTGTCTTGGAGTCAAGGTATGTTGCTGGGGTTAAGTATACTTGCAACTGTCTTCCAGGGGGTGCTTGTCTAATCTTGTAGCGCGCGCACCAGGAGAGTAGTATCAGGAGTCCTGTCAGCCCTATGGTCTTTAACATGGATCCTGTTGCCCAACTCATTCGTGGCTCATTGGAAGGAGCCAGTGCGTTACATGTTTGCTCTATCAATGGCCTCCTCCCTTCCACCCTCCCTCCGTGCTCTGATGGTTGCAATCGCCATGTGGACCATCCACACGATTGTCTTAGATGCCATCGCAGGCTCCACCCCCACCCTCCCAGAAACTGTCCACAGATTCCAGTCGCATTTGGTGGACCACTTTCAAGCGTGGATGTTTAGATAACTCCCACCACGTCGCTGTCAGCTGGTATCCTCCTGGTTCCCAGTCTGGTTCATCAAATCAGACCCCTTCCTCCACACGTGTTCAGTTGTGGCTACGGCCCCTCCACACGTTCCCTCACCCTCCCCATAAGTGGCGTTCCCGCTAGCAACAAGAGATAGCATCGCTTCTCTGGGGTGCCTCCCCCGGTACTAAGTTTATCAGTCCTGAGTCATATTCGGAAGTGTCCGTCCCATGGTTGGCCTTCCCCACAATTAATTTAAAAAAATTGTTACAAAACTGGCGTTTTTGTTGAGATACGCTGTAATCAATACTGTGCAGGGCAAAACTACTACGCAATAGGACCAACAATATGAGGATCATTGCCCTTGAAACTTCAGAAATAAACTTTATAATAATATGGAGCACTTGCCCTACTATATTTCTTTATTTATTGTAATAAATACAGCTGATCCTCGCTGTTTCGCCCACTCTAAACTATTAACAACCTCCCTTCCTTGTTTATCTCATCTCGCTTGTATTGTAGCAACTTCAGATGGTACCGCTTTCATGGCTTATTAATTCACTTCGCCATATCTCATTGGATCAACCAATTCTTCATTTGTTAATTCATGATTGCCCAATTTGGCCGATTTCCCACCAACCCAATATCGCCTCATTTTGAGGCGCTCAATTAATCATACTCATAACAACTCGGTGGATTCCAATCCATTCCACCATATCAACTTAGGGCTTATCATCCAGTCATATTGGAATTGCGAGATTACCCCCTCCTTAACTGGACAATAAGGCTCCTATTGCTTATACGCCCAGAGGAACTTCACATGCACCTGGTTGATGATCCAACTGCTAGTGGGGTCCTTGATAGTATATTCATCTACACCTGTCTTCTCAATGACTTTGAATGGCCCAATCCAGATATTGGCCAGCTTGTGCTTCCAGCTGAACCCATGTTGATCATGGAATAGGACCATGTCGCCATCTTTGAACTGTGTGAGGCCACTTTGCTATATCTGATTGGTAGCCTGGGTTTTGATTTTCTTGGCTAAGCTGAATGAGTACGCTTCATTTTGTAATTTAATCAGAGTATTCATTAGGACAGTCAAATAGCATTGCGGATCCATTCCGCCAGTGTCCTCTACACAGGCATACAGAAGTGTGGGCAGAGCGGGGTGCCATCCGTAAAGCAATTGGAAAGGGCTTTTCCCCATGGAAGAATGCTAACTAATGTTGTAGGAAAACACCATGGTAAAAAGTAGGGTACTCCAATCGGAGGGTATATCAGTAACCAACTTCTGAAGAATGTTAACCAGGGTCCATTAGCCCGTTCAACCATTTTGTTGAACTTGGGGTGATATGGAGTTGTTAGAACCCAATGTTATGTGAGAGGTATATTAGTTTCGTTGTCAGTAAGGATAAACTGCGGGCAGCCGTGATGCTGAATGAAGCATTCCATTAAAAACTTAACCACAGTAACCGCACCCAGATCCCAAATGGCCCGTGCCTCAACCCACCTGATCAAGTGGTCTATTGCCACCAGGATATACTTAGACCAGTTAGCTCCAGTTGGCAGAGGGCCAACAACATCAAGGGAAACTGTATGCCAAGTAAAGTGTGGCTTTACTAACTGATATGAGGTCTTCTGGTGAAACGGCTTTTCCACTTGGCACTGGTGACAGGAGGAGATAGTATCAAGCACATCAAAGTTCATGCTTTCCCAGTAATACTGAGGTCACAATAATTCCAATGTCTTGCACACACCACCATGCCCAACTGCCCTATGTGCGCTCATGATAATGTTAGGCCGCATTGAGGGTCACGGAAAATTCACCATGGAATCACCAATCTGCTTATACAACTCACCATTCCGCTGGAAAGTATTGGCTCGCATTTCATTCAACGCCTTGATGACTTGGGGCAGCTCATCATCTACTTTCCGCTGAGCATCTTGTCATACATAATATCGCTCAGGTCTGCCGTAACTGCAATAGTTGGTAGCCTTGACAAGCAATCAGCATTCTGGTGTTTTGCTCCTGGTCGGTGAAGGATCTCAAAGTTGTAAGCCTGTAGTTTAAGGGCCCATCATGCTAGCTGGCCCTCAGGCTCCTTAAGGTTCTGCAGCCAGCGTAACGAGGCGTGATTTGTTACAACTTTAAATTTTACACCATGCAAATATATCAGAATTGCTTGTAAGCGTAAATCACTGCTAAGCACTCCCGCTTGGTCACAGTATAATTTCGTTCATGGCTATTCAGACTTTGACTGCAATATGCCACTGGGTGCTCCTCTCCCTCATCATCTTTTTGAGACAGAACTGCCCCCACAGCGGAAAGAGATGCATCCATCTGTACAATAAATTCCTTTTCAAAATTTGGGTAACGTAGCACTGGCGCCTCGATCAATGCTGTCAAAGAGTATCAAAGGAGCGTTGACAGTGTTCCATCCATTCAAACGTGACATCCTTTTTTAATAACTCAAACAGCGGTCCTCCAATACAACTAAAGTTAGGTATGAAGCGGCGATAGTAGCCAACCATCCCTAAAAATACTTGTATATCTTGTTTACTGCTTGGTGTAGTCATCTTCCAAATGGCCTCCACCTTAGCTGGTTGGGGCCTCAGCCCTGTTGCATCAACTACAAACCTGAGGTACTCTAGCTGATCCTTGAAAAAGTGGCATTTCTGGGGCTTGATTTTGATGTTGGCCTCAGCCAACTGGCGGAATACCTCTTCCAAATGACTAAGGTGCTCAGAAAACATGCGGGAGAAAACGTTAATGTCATCAAGGTATACAAGAACGCATGACAACTTCAAGTTGCCAAGGATAGTGTCCATCGCCCGTTGGAAAGTAGCAGGGGCATTACACAGCCCTTGGGGCATATGTGTCAGTTGAAAAAGCCCTTTTGACATGATAATGGCGCATTTTTCCTGTTCCACTGCAGGTAACTCAATCTGCCAATAGCTGGATATTAAATCCATTGCAGAGAAGTAACGAGCTCCCCCCAACCAGTCCAATGCATCATCAATCTGTGGCAAAGGGTATGAGTCCTTTTTTGTAATGCTGTTGAGCTTGTGGTAGTCTATTACTACCCAGTTAGTACCATCCTTCTTTTTGACAATTAGGACAGGGGAAGCCCATGGGCTCTTTGATGGTTCAAGCATTCCCCACTCAATCCTTCTGATCTTCTGTTAACCCCATTAAATTTTCATGCGGTACAACTGCCATTACGCCAGGCTGCGTTTCAACGGGTAGACTGAATTCATCTATAGAACCAAACTCATAAATCTAAGGACTTCTTAAACTAGGATGAAATGTAGATATGCAACTCCTTGGTGTCAGCGGATTCTCATTGGTTTATCATGAAGATTTGCTACCAAGACTTTGATCTCCTCATGCCCTTGGAGTATAATGCCAGGGGCCATGTGGGGCTCAAGCCATTATTGTTGATAGGGCCCAATGACATCCCCATATAGCCCGGCAGGCACTAACTCAGTATTATGATTGCTTGGTGTCCAGAGGGAGTAGATATAGGTCCAGCAGCTCAAGCGGTAGCCCTTGATATTCATAAATTTGGGTAGGAAGGGCCTGGTTCTTGCTTTTTAATCGATGATAGCAAACTGAAACCACCCCATCACCATATGCAAGATTAACGTGACATATGTGTACAGGATCCTTTGGCATTCCTCTGGAAGTGAAGTAGATTGGAATCCGCTGCCCCAGAATTTCAAATGTCTCTGCTGTCATATCAACAACAGCTCCAAGGTGACGCATAAAAGCGGTACTTATTAACAGGTCATAATTATTGTTTGGTAACACTATAGCTGGGGCTAAAATGACAATTGACCCAAACCGCAAAGGTAGCGCACTGTATGCTTCTTCTGAGACTTTGCTTTCTGCGCCTGCGGTCCCATACACCATACGGTGCTCTACATCAGGCTTTAATGCTATCTTTGACACTCACTTTGAGGACACTATGTTGATTGGGGCACCCATATCAATTATTGCATATACTCGGGTTTTTGCTACAACCGTGTCACAGTAGGTACACTCAGAGTAAGATGCATCTGATTGTTTTAAAACATGGACATTAAACTGATCTCTTCTTCCATGGAAGCTCATAATGCCCTCACCCACTGTAGGGTATTCCTTAACAATAGCTTCCACAGGGAGGGCCACGTTTACCCCTTTTGAGAGAATTGCATCAGCTAATGGATATGGTTCATTGGTAGTAAGGTAATCAGACAATTGTCAAGCATATGGTTTTGGTGCTCATGGGTTCCTGCTTCTGCCATATTCATGAATTGCATTTGTGTCAGCACATTTATCCCTCCAACTGGCTGCTGAATAGAAAAGCATCATCATACCAGGAAACATCCGCTAGCTGTGTAGGAGTAGGTTCAGGTGGGACGTTTTGAGTCAGAATAGCGGAGATAGAGAGTCCCATCTCTAATCCGCTCTGACTTTTCCCTGATTATACTGCTCCCACAATAGGTTCTGAACCTGAAAATTATGACAACTCCTAGACAGGTGCCCAGGGTGACCGCACAAAAAGCAATTAACCCTATGAGACCTGCGTCATTGAGTGTTGTAAATTGGGCTACCCAAAAAGGTGGACTGGTGCTGAACAGTGTACCTAGGCACATCCTGGGAGGTGAACTGCTTCTGGCAACTTGGTTGAAAACGAGGCTGGTGATGATAATAAGGCCAGGGAATGCCAAGTGGCGCTGAACAGGGAGGGATGATTCCTCTGTATAAACAAGGCTAGCAGCAGAGTAAATAGGGTTCTGCTCTATACTGGGTGGAGGGAAGGTAGCAGATAGCTGGCGTAGAATTTGAACAAGTTTAAGCAAAGGTACATCAGCCTCTAAATATGGAGCCAAAGCATTAAAGAGCTCTCGGTATGGTTTCACAGCAGAGGTCAACGCTATGCTTATGTCACATTCAGTTGAAACTCCTACCCCAATTAACACATGGGCTCCTGCTGAGAATCAAAAAGCAAATGCAGTGAGGGTCTCGTTATATTAAAACCCAATGGTTGTAAACTCAGCCTTCCATTGCGCCATTTTTGAAGTTCCTTTAAACAACCACAGCACAGTATCCTTCACTTCTTGATAGATAAAGGAACTGTTTGGAAGATAGCAAGTAACTTGGTCAGCGCTTCCAACATCCAAAGTTGAAATTGGTAACTTAGCTTTACGCCAATCTGAAGCTCCTTCTACTGCAAACTCAAAATGTTAAAAGAATCCATGGATTTTTCCATCACAGTCAAATGGAGGCAGCTTTTTGATACAACATTCTTGCAGAAACTCCTTTTTCCAATTTAGCACAACGTTTAGGTCAAGCTTGAGTTCTTCATATTCAACAGTTGCAGTGTGTTAAGATGATTCCTTATTAAAGCAAGCCAGATACGACATGACTAGTAACTGAGGAGCGCTTATCAGTCTATGTGATTGATCAATGGGCCCCCTGTAGTGAGCACCACTGTTATAAAATTGACGTTTTTGTTGAGATACGCCGTAATCAATATCATGCAGGGTTCAAATCACTGAGCAATAGAACCAATGATATGAGGATAATTGCCCTTGAAACAACAGAAATAAGCTTTATGATAATATGGAGCACTTGCCCCCACTATACTTCTTTATTTTTATATTAAATAAAGCTGATCTTCGCTGTTTCGCCCGCTCTAAACTATTAACAACCTCCCTTCCTTGATCATCTCATCCCGCTTGTATGGTAGCGACTTCAGATGGTACAGCTTTCATGGCTTAGTAATTCACTTCGCCAAATCTCATTGGTTCCACCAATTCTTCATTTGTTAATTCATGATTACCCAATTTGGCCGATTTCCCAACAACCCAATATCACCTCATTTTGAGGCGCTCAATTAATCATACTCATAACAAATTAGAAGATTACATCCGTTCCACCATATTGACTTAGGGATTATCATCCAGTCATATTGGAATCGTGACAAAAATTAACCAACCAGGTTGGATGTGGTTAACCGCTATGAGTCCATGGTGGGGGATGATTCAGGATAGGAAGGCTCATCTTACTCCTCTGTGTTGGACAGTGTACATCAGGGCGCTGAGAACATGGGCATGGGTGCATCCTCAAAATAGGGGTTGAGGTAGCAAAGTGGCTTGGGAAGCTCGAATTTAGTTATGATGAGGGTTGTGATATATTTGGAAAGGGCTTTTTCAGCCTCAAGGCGAATTTTGGGTAGCGTGGTAAAGGTGGCAATGTTGTTTCTGGTAATTCAGGTCTTGGGGCCAAATTTTGTGACCATCACAAGATTTTTGTACTGCCTTGTGGCAACTTGTTGAAATTTGAGGAATTCTTTTTTATGAATTTGTTGCATGGGGGGAAGGATAGGTGTGGGTACCCCTTGGCCAAGACTGTGACTGATTTGCTATGGCCTTTTGGAGGGGGTGACAATCAGGGGAGGCAACAGCCTCTTTGAGTTGGTGGTCACTTCAGAATTCATTTGCATCTGAGCATAGAACATAGTGGTGAGTTAGGAATTAAGCTGCATATTCTGTGTTTAGGTACATTTCGAGGCCTGGGGCCTCAACTGTTTTGGGGGTGGGATTTCCTAAATCATCAACTTCCTCCAAATATCCCAGAGTTTTTGGTTGATGATGATAGTTGTTTGGCATATGGGTGGGCTGGATTGGGTGGCTGGGTAGGTTTTTTGGATTTACTGTGGTCCATGCTGGCTCCTGATTAATTGGAGTAGGAGTGGTTGTTTGGTATGTCAGTTCCTTATTGGATGCATCCGTGGCAGTTGCATCTACCATTTTGGGTGTAATGGGGGAGGATTGTATTATCTGGCGGAATCAGAAAATGGGTATTATGCATCTCTACCTCTTTTAGGATTGGGAGCCTGTGCAAGGTTACATCTCAAAGCGTCCGCCAAACAATACTCATTCCCCTTAGTAAATTCATAGGAAAACACAAATTGGGCTAGGGTATCATACCAGCAGATTTGCCGTGGGGTCAGGACATGAGGTTCATGGTAGTACAAGGCACAGTGCTCTGTACATATGCAGAAGGGTTGGGATGAGCCATGCAAATAATGACGCTCTAAGTCAGCGCTTCCACTACTGCTAATAACTCTTTTTCCTATATGGCTCAGTTTAACTCGGGTAGAGACACCTTCCTGGAAAGATATCCCACCAGATGCTTCATTCCACATCACCTAACTGTAATAAGGCAGCCGCTATGGAAAAGTTGGAAGCATCAGTAGACACAATGAATTTATTTCTGGATCTACATGGCAAAGGATGAACGTGGACAGCTGAGTGCACTTTAATGCTTGGGGAGGCATCCTGAAAAATGGGGTACCACTGGAGCACTTTAGCTATACTTGCCTTATACAGGTGTGCAGCCACCTCAAAAAAGTTGGGCGTGAATTTCTTAAGGAACGTACACGTCTTTAAAAAAACTCCACAATGCCTTGACCAAAGTTGGGGTGTGCCACTTAAAATTTGCCTTCTCCTTGTCTGTAATTATCATATGTCCTTGGTCAAACACGACGTTGCCCAGAAAGTGACTTGGGACTTGAAGAATTCACACTTATTGATTTCCAGATTAAGATTAGCTGAATCAACCTCTCCACCACTTGCTGAAGGTGTACTGAATGAGACTCATGATTAGGGGAAACACCAGAGTATCATCCATGTAGGCGACTACGCACACACCCAGAATGTCCCCAAGGCCACATCTATATAACGTTGGAAGATAGTAGGTGCATTTTTAAGCCCAAGAGGCATAACTTGAAACTAGAAAATTCCTTTTTGTGTTTGGAATGCAGTGAGCCACTCCTGGCCCTTCTTTATCTTAATCTGATTAAAAGCATTTAAGCAATCCAGTTTGGAGAAGACTCAGACCTTCTCCACATAGCGAGCAATCTGAGAGTCCAATGGGATGGGGTGTAAATCTGGTATTGTGACATTGTTAAGGTTCTCAGAATCTATGCATGGTCATAAAGTACCACAAGCTTTCTACACAAGGGGAAGTGGGGAGCAACTGGGGAGGTACGCTGAAAAAAACGCACCATTGGCTAACTGCTCTTTAACCCACACATCTAATGCCCCTTCCTCCTGTACAGTCAAAGAGTAAATCAGAGAAGATATACAACAAGATCAACGATAGTCTTGAACTCACAATCAAACTCTGAATGTGTTTGTAGTGCATTGGCTGGTGCAGCATCAAACGAAGATTCCAACCCCATTAAACAGGAAGATAAAGGTACCTCCAAAGAGGACTTCAGCAACGGAGAAAGAATGAGTGTTTGGATATCGGGCCATTGGAACAGATCGCCCTGAGAATTAGCCTCATGAAAAGGGACAACAAATATATGACCATAATTCAATTTTGAGGACAAGGTGTTGTCTTTCAAGTTGGTTCTGACGTCAAACTTTCGCCACTATTCTACATCCAAAATAATGGGGTACAAGAGGTTTTTGATAGCTTGAAAGCGGTCAGCTAAATGGTATTTGGCAACTTGATAATCCACTGAACCCTGAATTCTCATAGTGGGAATACCTTGGTACGCCCCTCCTCTAACCATACCATTTGGTACATAACTCAGCACAAGGTAGTTGGCTAGGCTTTAGTCCATAAAGTTCTCGGAGACTCCTGTATCCACAAAATTAGTTGAGCTGTTTTTCCCTAAAGGGGATGAAAGGGTAGCAGTCAACAAAAATATCCAGAATGGTCTTTAGTCAAAGCAAACAACGCCAACACTAAACCATGAAAATTTTTCTCAGGCATAAAAATGCAATAAGGGTATATATGAGCATCATAGAATGGAGAGGAATAGTTGGTCACTCTTACTACTGAGGTCACATATCCCACCATATCTTCAGCAATTGCATGACAACATTTTTATATTGAAGAAGTAACCCTTTTTTGCCACATGTGTTCTGCGGATCATGGTAGTGGTCAAGCGCAGGTTCTCTGGGGTGATCTGGTAGACTGAATTGAGTTTCAAATTAAAGCCACAAAAGATTATATTTGGCTCATTTTTGTATAAGGAATTGGCATTATAAAACGCGTTTTGGGATGTGATTGACCCCATACCCATTTGGCGGCAAGTTGTGAGATGTCATCCAAGGACATCACCAACAGACCCTTCATCAATGACCCCCCTGCACCATCTGAACACAGTACCAAGAAATAATTTTATTTATATTGGTTTTGTTCGTTTTAAGGAAAAGTTGGGGAATCATGGCACCTGTATCACAAAGCGTTGAAACCCCAGGTACAAGCAGGAAGGGTGGGTACTTCCCAGTTGAAGGTAGCAATAATATCGCTGAGATGCACCAACCATTGGCAAAATGTGAAAATGGTAGTGAGCCCCACCACGGCCATGACCAACAACTGGTGCACCCAATTCACACTTAGAAAAAGTACCACACATATAAATCTGGTGCGCTTAAAAATGGTTAGTTGTTTAGTGTCAGGAGAGTTTCTGTAACTATCACATTCCCATATAGGTGGTGCGAGATGCACAGCTCCACCATTAGTGAACAGTCATATGGTTTATGGTTAACAGGGCACCGCAAAGGGTGCTAGAGCCAAAGTAATACAGTGCAAGGGTGTATAACGCGGTATAAAATAGCTGGTAACAAATAAACAACACCACTTGGGTGAACCCCACGGGGAGTCCATAACCAAGCGGATATTGTTGCTGGATGTTTGGGTGCCTCATTCTGGAGTGGACAAAGGGGGTATAATGGTGCACTAAATTCAGTAACTAATTTTGTGAAAAGAAAATGGCCAACGTTATTAAAGACCTCCCTTAAGGAGGTCTGCACAAAGGTTAGACCCAGGAGCCATAATTTTTAAAAAACATAAATTACTGGATTTTTTAAAAGGAGACGACTAATGAGGAAAGTTGGCCTTGAGAACCATACTTTAAACAAAGAGAAGCAAGTCGTCAATTGAGGAAATGGTTTCAAGCCTAAATGAACCAATTAACGCCCCACCATCAGCCAGGGTACTGTAGCTCTAGATTGAACAAACTCAGGTGATTAATTTCAAGCTAGTCATCCCATTTTGAAAATGTTGAAAATTGTATAGTTTTCAAACACCCTTTTCTCTGAGCAATGAACCAAACTGTCGTTGTTAAGAAAATAACTAGTCCATTTTAAAGCCACTGCCATATCACAAGTCTGGGCATAATGCACTTTCCCTGGAACAACCTGGGCATATCTGACCTGCATCCAGCGTTGGTCCAAGGTGTGCTTTAAGTCAGGGAGGTCCTGCAGCTTGACCTTTTTGGGCTCCTGACGTCCAGCCTTGTCTTGGCAGTTGGTCCCTCAATGAAATCATGTAAATATGACAATATGGGCTCAAAGTCATTTTTTAAAAAGATAATATAGTTATGTTAGACAACATCTTACACTTTCTTCTACTACTAGCCAAGTTTCCCAGCTTTGAATGGGTTTATAATTTTCTAGATGATTTTTATCAATTATTTTTTCTACATATTGGTAGATGGCCATTATTAATCTCAGAAAGCCATTAAACCTTTAGAGAAACCAATTATCAACCACTCAAAAAAATTATTTATACTTACTGAACTAACTAAACCATCAACTACTTACCTGAAACCATGATTCTATCAAATTAAACAAACACCACTAACCACTCAAGTAAAACCTATTTAAAAGATAAAAATAACTACACGATCAACACTTACCTGCAACCATTGAGCTTATTGTTCAACCTAAGACCTTTGATTTTTTAGCCAAACCCATTTGTTAATCTTATAAAAAACAATTAAAAACTACCAACTGCGTATCATAACCTATGAATCCATTATAGTAAGCAAATAATATCAAGTCTCTCAGCCAAAATGATATATGATTACCAAAAGATCTAATACTTTTTAGTCTATTTATATAGATAATAAATAATAAAATTTTGTTAAAACATTAGTCTATAGTATTTTCAAAAATTTATAGAGGATTTGCCAAGTTTTGTTGCTGGATCATCTTTATAAGATAATATGTCTCATTTATACACATATCCTATGACTTTTATTAATTAGAGTTTTTAGCTAGATACTTATCAATAGCCCTTTATACCAGAAATTTTTGTGGGTTTGTGATTTACCAAATGATACTAAAAAATTAATTTTAAACTTGTTAATGGTCTCTGATAAGTTTAGGAGGAATTAAATCTATCAAGTTAATTTTAACCACCAAACACTCAGATAAAACCAATTGATACTATAAACTTTTTCTAAAAACTTTTCTCTCTCATTGCAATCACTTTTGCAACATATTCAATTCTAGACTAAGTAAGTTTGATAATCTCTTTGAGGAGATTAGTGTGCACCCAATGTCAGGTAGCAGTTGGGAGAGCAAAGTAAAGGGCACAGGCGTGGGCCCCACACCATACAAATTTTGTAAATGCCCTGGTGACACCATCAGCCTTGATAAAAATTATAAAAACTGGCAGTTAGTATTTCCCTGGAGATTTTAGCTTGGCAAGCGTAATGTAAAAAGTCCATAAATACTCTGCATTCCCAGCCCCTGTCATCAGTGGAACATAGGATTCAAGTATTCCTGGATATTAGTCAAACGGCGATTTGGGAAAAGTTCTGTAAAAATGTTCACACCCATTTCCCAAATGCATTATACATCACACCGCACTCCATGCCCTAATGTGGATTAGATCTTGTGTTTGAAAATAAACAAGCAGCGGATGAAGCTACACAGGTGCGTGTGGTGGTAGACCTCCCGGATGGTCAGCAGGTGGTTGAGACAAAGCACACTTGGACCAAATTAAACCAAATTTTCATAATGTTCGACTTCCTCCCCACAACTATTAAGCGCACAGTGCTGGAGCACCACCTAATGGCTGAACTTAAGGCATATAAAGAAATTTAATACTTCAAGATGCAACGCTTTATGCTCATGCCAGACCTATTCATGGGCAAAGCAATCACTGTGATCACCACATCTGCGGTTGTTGCAGAAGATTTGACCCAAATACCCCCTGCATTTGTGTTCAAACAGAAAGGAATTCCGCCCATTCCATGTCACGTGGATAGTGCGCCCTCTATCTGCACCTTTTGTTGCGCTTTTGGCAACAAGGCCCACACCTGCCCAGCCAAGGAGGGCATCACAGAAAAATGAAATTTTACCCAAAGCAATGAGCAGTGCAGACACCCATTATGAACTGGCTATAGACACTGAAGCCGCCTTCCCATGGGTCATGCAGGGGTGTTACATTAAGGTCAAACCTGTGTCCCCGCAGGAGCGTAAGAAGTCCAAGCAGGCCCACAGGGCATCAGCCAAGGCAGAGGCCATGGCCGCGTCCATGATCCCACCTGCTCAGACCCAGGATGACATTGAGTCATTAGCTGCAGAAGAGGCTTATGAATCCATCCACTAATCAGATTGGGCCAACCAACCTTATGACCCAATGGGTGAGACAGATATACCTGAGCAATGTTAACAAGCCTCAATTGAAACTGATTCTACCACCATTTCCCTCCCAAATTTTTGTCAACCTGCAATGATGCACTGCAGGAACCTAGAAATTTAAAATTTGAAACAAGGCAGCAAAAAAGAACACAAAGACCACACCTACATCCAAAGTAACGTCAACCCTTAAGCCGTCATATGAAGGACCAGAGAAGAGAGCAAGAAAACTCGCCTCTGATAAAGTGGCAAAAGGAGGCCAAGGGGGCCCTTCCCCTCACACCTAAGGTGCAATGGGGGAAGCCTTCACAATTAGGACGTTGAACATCGCTGGACTCAAGGCCTCGCCGTCCTGGGCTAGGAAAATGGCTTTTTTATTAAATAATTTACCTGTGGACATCCTGGCCATTCAGGAAACCCACTGTCCAAACGGTGCCAAGGAAACATGGGCAACCATGCACCTCCTCTCCCTTTCCTTTTGGTAGTCACACTGTGGGGTGCTTATATATGCGACCCATAATTTTAAATTATTTATAAACATTCTTACCTTGATGGCCATGTGCTTGTGGTGTCCTTCTCATGGGATGACGAAGTGCACGCTGTCATTAATCTTTATGCCCTGACCTGTGTTCAAGCTCACTAGGAATTCCTTTCAGCTGTTTCTTCCCTCCCACTTCCTCCTAACTTATTTGTGGTGGGTGACATGAACTGCTGGGCCAACCCAGCCACCGACTGCTGGTCTTCTGCTCCTGCCTCCTTACAGGGTCACATAGAACTTTGCGTTCTAAAGCCACTTTGGTGATGTTTGATACCCTACCCAAACATACACCGCTGCTCCCCAACATGTCTCATCCTCATGTGCACAACGGTCAGCTGAGGTCTATGTCCCATATTGACCTTATTCTTGATCTTTTAAACTTTCAGTCTCATGTTGCACACTTTACAATGACAAAAATCAATTCCCCTGACCACAGATTGTTGTCAATTTCGTTCTCTTTGGCACACCCAGCTGCACAGGCGCTGAAGTGGTGATAGCTTCATCCAGTTGAGATCACGTCGCTCAGGTTTTCCTCATGGGTGGACACTGAAACTTTGGCACCAGAGTTCACCACACCGTTTTGTGCAGACCCACTTTCTACCTGGTCAACCTTCAATGTGAACACCATATAAAAGGCATGCCACCTATCATTGTGTTGCTCTTGGGCTTCCTCAGCAGTCATTATGCGCATGCTAACAGAGGTGGACCAACTGGAGTCTAACTTCCCTGCTGCATGCTACAGCCCAAATTTTGGGTCACAAGTTGGCTGAATTTTCCACTCGCCTTTATGCACTGGTAAGGCAAATCAAACATTGCATTTGTGTGCAGTATAAGGCAAAAACATAATGGTGGGCAACACATTCTCCAATTTTTTCCAAAAAATCTATGCACCACGACAGAGCTTGGCCTGCACACAGGTGATGCGGCTGGACCACTCCATTACAGATACTCTGGCTGAAGTGGCAAACAAAGTTCGAAATTATTGCTCCAAATTGTATTGCTCCAATCCAGTCAATCCATCCAAAGGTGACAAATTTCTTGAAAGCGCACATATCTGCACTATAAACCCCGTTATCCAGAGTTGATGAATTTAATTTCTCAGGATAAACTAGAATGCTGTTCATGGTGCACCATTCCAGAATTGCCCAGGTCCAGATGGGATTCCTTATGAGTTTTACAAGAGATATTTCAATTATTTCTCCTCTTTGCTGCTTGCCTCAATGAACCAGTGTTTGTTGGAAACGCGCCTCCTCCTGGGGGCCAGGAGGCGTACACTATAATGCTGTATAAGAAAGGGTATAAGATGGACTTGGCCAACTGGCGCCCCATTTCACTTACTAACACAGATACAAAAGTTCTTACTAAATTTATGGACAACTGCCTAGGGGAAGTGGCCTTTGATATCATTTCCTTTGAGCAATTAGGTTTTATCCTCAAGTGGTCTATATGGGACAACATACAGACTGTGGCCAGCGTCTGACAATCCATGGCTACTGGGGCACTTGTTTTTAGACCAGCAGAAGGCTTATGATAGAGTCAACTGGTATTACTCAAAGCCTGCCTCCACAAGTTTCAACTCCCCCATCAGTTCAAAGATTGGGTGATGTTGCTTACTTAATCCGCCACAATGGATGTGCGTGGCCCTGGCTTCCTCACTGATGTAGTTTGCTCTAAAAGGGGACTCCTCCAAGGGGACCCTTTGAGCTTACTCTTATATAACTTCAGTTTTGACCCACTTTTGCGCAACGTGAATGCCCACCTTACTGGTGACCATGTGTAAGGCCAAGTAACAGTTAAGATGTTGGCGTTTGCTGATGAATTTGTGTTTAAGGTGTCTAACAACCAAGATGCTCATGCGCTTAAGGATACTATCCAGGTTTACTCTAGGGTAAGTAACGCTGCAATTAACTCCTCCAAAAACGAAATTATTCACCTTGGTCAGTTCTAAGCCCGCTGGTTACCTGAACCCCATTTCCTACCTGCTTTAGCAGATAGCTCACAGGCTCACTTGCCCCACCAACCACATACCGCCCACTTGTTCTCCCTTTTGTGCCAAGACCCATTGTTGGTCCAGTACGCCATTTTGGTCTGTGGCTGGATGAGGGAGGTTACGCCTCACCAGTGATGGAGCACCATTTCAGGATTTTTTTTTTTTTTTTTTTTAGTACTAGATGGTTCAGGATTTTAACCAAATGGATCCTTCCGATAGTATCCAATTTATGGGCTTTGGTTAGTAGGGCGTGATTGCCAGCTAATCGCCTAGTTTGATACTATTTAATGTTATTAAAATATAAATTGAGAATAATCTCTTTCTGCTAAGCATCACTTTTCGAAAATCAAATCAGCCTTGAAATTTAGCTCCACTAAAGAGATTTATGAAAACTATTAGCAAATATGGCGGGAAACCCCTCAAAAGAACCCGCGGGCTCGGCCAAACGAGCCAGCACCACCTCCAAATGAAGCAACCCTCGGTTACCCACCTCAAGGTCAACCAGAATCACCCGCTCTCAAGTAGTGGCCGTGAAAGCAGGAACCACCCCCCAACCTGGAGCTACTTCAACTAGCGCCAGTTCACCTGATCGCACTTCTGAAACCTGCACGCCCAACATCTCTGCGTGCGCTGCCTCCCACCAACCCGCTGGGCCCCCTCCAACCAAGGAGGCCATCACCCACGCTGTTTTAATGGCGTCTGCTAAGTTGAATGCAACTCAGCCCATCCAGGCATTCACCTCCCCCATTGTGTCAGCTAATTCAGCCCCATCTATATTGCTGACGCCGTGTTTCTGGCTCCCCCATGAGGGGAGATACCCAGCTACCTGGCCCCCAAACCCTCGGATGTAAGGTTGATTAGCCACACATTCTGGTTCACTAAGCACCAAATTGGGACAATCTACTCTTCCCAATGGGGATTCAAATGGTTCATATTTTGGAACTTCACACCAGTTCCAATCTCACCCGTCCCATTTGAACCCCATAGTCGGCACTTCTCAAGTCGGCACTTTATCTCCATATGCTGAAAACGACCAATTCACCAATCAGCCAGTTAGTTTTCCCCACAAAATCACAGCAAATACTCAGGCTGAATTTGCCCAGATATATTGGGATGGTAATGAAACATCGTCCTCCTCCCAAATGGCTGGAATTAATTCCAATCTGGATGGGCCTCCCCAATTTAGCAAGGCCCAACAATCCGCCCCTCAATTCAATATGATGCCAGCAACTGCTGTAACATTCCAGCAACAGGGGAACAACGCAAACTTGTCCAAACCACCAGCTCGCATTCAACCCGTGATTGCAGCTCAAAGCAAACACAAACATACCAAAGGAGCCGCTGGGGCGTGGCAAAAATCTCTGGCACCAACGCTACCCAAAGCTGATCCCCTAAAGTGGTGTTTATCTCTAATGTCAAGAAGAAATGGGCTGAAACTAGAGCGCAAAAAGCTCTACCTCGCTCAACCCTCTCCCACATGATTCGCCTTTATTATGGGCATAACCCTGTTGAATTTTATACAGAGAATTACTTCTCATACTTTGCAGCGATCGCGGAGACATTTCCAATTAACACCACCATCCATGAATCAGTGGAGGGCCACTACATCGATTTGGGCTTCACTGAAGCTGCCCTTGCTGACCATGCTGCCAACCTCCAGGTCATTATTTCGCGTGGATCTCTTCGCATCTCCCGCACACGCTCTCACCTGGAGAAAATTTCATGGGTTACTTTTTCCAACCTACCAACGACTGTTAATCCTGAGTCTCTTAAACTGGAGCTCCATCGTGGTTTAATGGAGTTTGGGTCTGTTCTTTCAGTGGACTTTAGCGTCCCTCTTACTATGCTCCCACTCAAAGAGCTCGCACTGCTAGGGCGTCGTTCATCCCCTCCCCCACTGTATCCCGCAACATTGAGGTTATTCCTCGTGTGGCGGTAGTTGGGGCATGCCCTGAGATCTTTTTTGTCGACCCTGATCAGGCGCGCCCCCGGTGTTCATGGTGTAACGCACTTGGACACCTGTATAGTTGCTACACAGCTCGAAAACAAGCCCTCTTAGCCACCACCCAGGGGCCTAAACCAGGCCAAAAACGATCCCACGTGGCCGCAGCAGCAAATCCACAACCCACACATAATGGGTTCCCGTTTAAGACCTGTCCCCTGAGGCCTTACGCCTAACAGTTGAAACAGCTAACCCCACTATTGGTATGGGATACCTTTGCGCTCATGCCCCCCTTCCAGTGGGAACCCCCTCCAATCTCCCAGAGTCAACTCCCTCTCTCACCAAGCGCAAGGCATCTCCCACAGGGCGCCCCTCGTCAGCCACCCTCATTCAGGGCTCCGCGGCACCCCCATCAACCTCCACCAGTGATTTATCGCATCAACCCTCAGCTCCCAATGGAGCTATGCCCACCAGCATGGACTGGCAACCCGCGGCCTGCGGTAGAAGTTCCACCTCAAAGAGTCCTACCCCAACCCCACAGTCCATTTCGCGCGGCTCCTTTGCAGTGTTGGAGGAAGTGAATATGGACTCAGACTCATCAAATGGGGACACCGCGGAGGTCGCCATTGAGCACCCTCAGGTCCTTCCCCTGCAATGGAGCGGGGGCAGCATCCTAGGCTGGCTTACTAAGTCCTCCCCCCCCCCACCCTCTCCTTTCCCTCAGAACCCTTGACGCTCCTCACGGATTGCAGCCAATAGTCAAGCTAAAGGATTCAAAACTAGCCGCCTCACAGCAGCAGGTTTAAGCTCTGAAAACCCCCCAAGACATGGAGGGGAACAGCTATGAGTCCCCATGGCAGCACCCTGGCCCTGCAATCCATCAACGCGAATGGGTTGCGGGACTTTAAGTGGAGAGCCCGCCTCCTCTGCAACTTCAGGTCAGCACAAATTGACATCGCTGCTGTCCAGGAGCCCCATATCCTCCCCCACGAACAATTTGCATGGAATGAACAGTTTGGAGGCAACTCCTTCTGGACAAACCATGCCGCCCTTATTGTTTTAAATCCCCAGGTAAAAACCCATTCTTTTTCACAATATCTAGGTGGCCGCCTCATACTGGCCAAACTCACCACTCCTGACTTCTCTTTCTTCTCTGCAAGCATCTACTTGCCTAATGCAGGTCAGGAGCAAAATCGGCTCTTGGAAGAGCTCGTCCAACTCAATCTTACATAGAATACAGTCCTCTTAGGAGATTTCAACACAACCATAAGTCTCGTCCGTGACTCTTACCCCCTGCAGCAAAGGAACGCCCTGGATCAAGTCGCCCCCAGGATTTCCTTCGCCTGAGTGGCTATATAGATGCACTTCAACCATCCGCGTCTGGCCTAGGTTGCATGACTAGGATCCAGTATGACGGAGGAGCTTTCCAGTCAGCGTCATGCATAGATATGGCACTGATTGGCCCCCTGCTAATTGACCGCGTCTCCTCTCCCATCTCTCGTGACAATCATCTGAGTGATCACAGGTCACTCACCGTTGTCCTCACCACCACGCTTAGACCGTCGCGTAGGTTCTGGCCTAAGTTGCCTCAGCTCTTCTCAACAAGCCCTTCACTAAGGAGAAGCTGTCTATGACCATCCGGGAGACTCTCACCTCCCCCCACCCCACCTGCTTGACCACAAGGGTAGATGTGCGGTGACCAAGGAGGGCATCACCCGCGTTTCTTACAACTGTGCCAAAGCCCAGATGACCGCAGCTCGCGCCAGAGTCAAAAGGGCGAAAGCCAGAATTAGACATCTGGAGCGAAACTGCCAGCCTTCGCCCTCTCCCAGATGGTTGGAAGACTGGGAAGCGGCGCAGGAAGCACTCCGCTTGGAGCTCACACTGCAGGAAGAACGGGCAGCAAACTTTACAACATCTCATTACTATGCTCAATGGGAACGCCCCACCCGCTTCTTCTTTCAGAAACAGAAATCCCAGTCAACAGTGCAGGATATTAATGCACTGAAGATTAGCACTACAACCACTTCGGATAAGGAGGAATTCACGCAGGAACTACACCGCTTCTACTTTAGCCTCTTCCATGCCACCCAGGTGGACCTGTCGGACATCTAAGACTTCCTGTGGCGGGCTCCAGGGCCGCCCATTGACCCACGGGCTGATGAGGCTCTACTGGCGCCTATTATCATCCAGGAAGTGATGGAAACCCTTCTGAAATCCCCACGGCTTGAAGCCCCAGGCCCAGATGGAATACCCTTCGAGGTGTACCTTCTGGAACCTGCGGTGATAGCCAGAACCCTCCGCGACCTCTTCGCTGCACTCTTGGTGAATGGCGAGGTCCTCCCTAACTCCAGAGGCTCAATCACAACCCTCAATCACAAGAAGTCAGACCGTGAGAACTTGGCGAACTGGCGCCCCATAGCGTTGATCAACACAGACCACAAGCTCTAGACGAAGCTTATGGCCAACCGCATCACCAAATGGGTGTCACCTCGCCTCTCCCCATCCCAGCACGGTTTTATTCCGGGGAGGTCGTTATGAGACAACTATAATGACCTTCACGTGACTTTAACTGCTAACTCTCGTAAGGTGAATGGCTTTGTGGCTCTCCTGGATATGGAGAAAGCATATGATCGGGTGGCCTGGAAGTATATTGATGCTTCCCTGGCCCGCTTCCATCTCCCCGCGCAGCTAGGCGCTGGATATCAGCGCTCTATGACAAGCTCCACACCAGAGTCCTGGCGCCAATGGGTTTTACAGTGGCAGTACCAGTTGGACAAGGTCTCCGGCAAGGGGACCCCCTGAGCCCTATCCTTTTTAACATCACCCTTGACCCCCTCTTGGCCTCCTTACAGGACAAGCTAACAGGGATTCTGGTCCCAGGTAAAGCCCCCACACGCACCATGGCATTTGGATGACACTGCCATTGCATTTGGCTACCCTGGGGATGTTGCCCTCGCTGCTTTGACCATTGAGAGGTACACCAAGGCGTCCAACGCCATGGTCAACACCTCCAAGACAACAGTTGTACAGGTTGGCTCCCCCACCTTCCCCCCACCATTTGGTATTGAACCTGTGCGCGGTACCTTCCGTCACCTGGGCGTTCTCACCAACCAACAAGGAGTTGTTCTAAATGAAAATGAGGACTTGCTCCTCGTAGCAGTTAACTCCAGGATTGCCAGCTGGAACCAGTGGCACATCACCCCCAGGGTCAAGCTCTGATGGCCAATGTGTTCCTCCTCTCCAAAGTCTGGTTCCTAGCGCACGTCTGCCCATTCACAGATGCCTTTTATACGCGGCTCAATGTACTCCTCCGCTGTTAATCTGGGGCTCAAACCATCCACCAATGGCCCTCTCAACCATTACCCGACCCTGCAATGAAGGGTGCCTAGGGCTTCTGGACATGCGATCCCATGCCACCACAATCTTCCTGAAGTTCCTATGGCCAATTGTCTACTGGGACGCGACCCCCATTCCTCAATGGGCGCCCGCCCTCCGCCAGTCAGTGTCAGCAGCTCTGGGTCTTCTTAGAGCATCTCTGACCTCATTAGGGGAGTGGCTCACAAACCACTCAGGCCATCGCCTGAAACCATCCTCATCCCCCTACTGGAACCAGGCTCTCCTTACCCTGAAACGAGTAGGCGCGCGGATCCACCATGCCTTCCCATACAGAAGCGAAGGCCCTGGCCTCAGCCCCCATCATCATGCAATTGTGCACAATGGACAAGTTGTCACAACTCGCCTCAACCCCCAAGATCGTCCTCCCATCCGCCCAAGACTCCTTGAGCTCCTCCCTCCCTCCGTGAGATTCGACCTTAAGAAATTGTGGAAGGACGTCTATCACCTCATCCTGTCAGCAAAGGTGTCCAACACCTTATGGAGGGTGCTCCACTGTTCATACAGGACAGGGGACCAGACTGGCCCTACCTTCCAGCACCGAAGCTGCCCCCGCTGTGCAGAGCCTATTGACTCCCACCTCCATCATTTTTTCACCTGTCCAGGTGTCGCCGCATTTTGGCCAAAGGCCCGCGCACTCCTCCATGCTCAGCCCTGGTCTGGACACCCTGTGCAAGACCTCATGTTCGAGCAGACGTTGCCTGGTTGCCACCAACCCCTCCGTGTCCTCGCCTATGCCACAGCCATCTGGACCATCCATAACTCCTTCCTTTGTGCTGCCTTTGACCAGCAGGTGTGGACCCTTCCACACATGATCACCCACTTTCAGGTACAATTTGAGATGGCCCTGAAGGTCTGCACTATGTCGCCAACCCTCCCCCGCTTAGTTGTCACTGCAGCACGGCTCTGGCGTGCAAACCCCCTTTCTCGATGCCTCCTCCCTCCCCTTCCCTCGCCTCAGGCTCTTAGGAGCTCAGGCGTAATTCAATAAACATCGATGAATCCCCCTCAGGTTGGGACCATCTAATAATAAAAAAATATTAATTGAGTTTAGATTCAACGGATTCCCAGTTTAGCGCTGCTATCAAATTGTGATTGTTGGAATTTCTGGTTGGAAGCTGCTGTATTCAGTTACCAGCATCTAACAGTGATTTCACTAACTATAGTTCGAGTTGGCTAAATCTTATCCCTGCGCCAACTGCCATAAGAAATGATTGTGGGATTTTTCTGGTGGAAAGTCAACGTATTTGTTATCAATCATTTAGGAATTGCAACTAATTTGGAGCACTGGTGACTCATGCCAAGGATGCTCGAAGTCCTATTAATATATGAATTTATATACAATCAACCAGTGACTTATGCTGAGGATGGATTGACCTGATATTAATAATTCGGTGATCAGTTGAGAAAATCTGAAGAGGGAATCGCTATGAAGTATGAATGGATTGTTTATGATCTGATAGAGTTTTGGTATCAAGAAGACGATGGGATTTCTGGCAGATGATTGGCCAAAGAGCACTTGGGCGCAGTAGCCCTGAAAGTAGTATAAATAGTTGTTCATTCCCTCCTAATAAACATCTTTCTTGCACCATTCTTACTTTTACTTTACAGTGGCTAATACCCTGTAGGGTAGAAGTAGATAGGTAAGGGATACCCAAGAGGCGTGGGTGATCACACCTGGAGTGGCTGGCGCTGCCAGCTCCCATACCTCCTCCTTATCTTACTTTTACTTCTCTGTGGCTAATATCCAGTGAGGTAGAAGTAGATAGTATAGGGGTTGGTATGCCGATGAAGGCAAAACAGCAAAGGGCCACCAGTCTTCATAATGGTTGGCCTGGCACACTAGTGGAGCCCAGGGTCAATTTCGTGACACACCATATCCTGGACAATTTCACAAAATGCATCGCCTCCCTCAGAGCCCACCAAACTTCTCTCCCAGGAAGGGTTGTGCTGAACAACTCTAAGCTTCTATCTAAAGTTTGGATTGTAGCCCATGCTATCACCTTTTCCCCATCCTTCTTCACCTCATTATACGCCCTCCTACAAGGGTGGCTTTGGTTAGGACGCCCACCATCAGTGCACATGGATGTCTTGTTTGGCCCTCGCCATAGTTATGGTAGGGCCTAACAACTTCAAGGGACTATACCGCTAAAATACTTGGCATCTTGATCGCTGCAGTCACCAACCCCGCACTCCAAGCCCAAAACTGGTCATGTGCAGCCCGCTCCAATTTTTTTCTGTGCCCTGAGCCTCAACAATCCTACCCACCCACATTCTCTGTTAAATTATCTTTCCTTGCATCCCTCTGCTGTGGGCCCACATGGGACATCGCCCCACTTCAAACACATTCTCCTCTCCATGAAGAGCGCTGAATGGAGAATTTGCATCAGTGGGCACACCTCCCAGAGGGTCAACCTTCTGCCGCTTCACACAGGAAGTACAAGGCCAAGCCATTTTGAACAGTGTGATACCAAGGAGGTCCTCTATCATGGCTAGGGTGAATTATCTAGACTTGTTGGACATCCCCTACTCCCTAGAAACCCAGAAAGTCATCTGGAAGTAAGCCCATCACCCTCTTCTGCAGCTGCATGTTTGTTCCCATGTGTGGTGCTGCTTGAAATGGGTATATCATACTGCCAAGCAGTCCAACACGTCACACTACTCATGTATTGTGTGACCAATATGGGACTTTGGTCCACCTCCTGAAGAGTGCCCTCCGTCAAAAGTGATCTGACGTGAGGTTCAGCATCTCTTTCGCCAGGAGCAAACAAATTCTTTAGCCTATCAAAGGACATCTTCTCCTTGTCCTTGAATTCCCCTATACAACCTTCCCTCTGAGCCTTAGTGGTAGCAATTACATTTTGGACTATCCACACGATTCTCTTGGATGCCATTTCAGGCTCTACTCCCACCCTCCAGGAAGCTGTACGCCAATTATAGTCGCACCTTATAGACCACATTCAAGCATGGTTGTTTGTTTACCTACCATCCCATCAACGCCAGTTGGTCTCATACTGGTTTCTGGTTTGGTTCATCACTTCAGACCCTTTCCTTCATACATGCTCAATAGTGGTGCAAGCCTCTACTCATGATACCCCTCTTCCTTTATTTGGCATCCTCGCTGGCAACAGGAGATAGCTTTAGCTTCTCTGGGGCGCCTCTAGCTTATATTTAGCGCATGTTTGTTTACATATTAAAAGTGTCCATCTCATGGTCAGCCTTCCAAAATAAATTTAAAGTACTATAAACTTTAACTAAACCATTAACCACTTACCTAAAACCATTTAGCCCATTGAATCAACCAAGAACAACCAATCACTCAGCCAAAACTTTTTTACCTTACGTAACAATAAAAACTGTTGACCACTTATCAAAACCTATGAACCTATTGAGTTAAACAAATAATACTAAAATGCTTTGCTAAAATGATATATGATTACCATTTGAAGATTATACTTTTAGATCTTAGATATAGCTTTTATTTTTTTAGTACTAGTGGTGCCCAACCCAAAAGGGGAGCTGTCACACATCTTTGTTTGCAAATGGCCAAACAAAGGGATTATTATAAATTAAAAAACTTCCTAATATAAGCTTTTCTTTCTCGTTGCAAACACTTTTGCAACTTATTCAATTCAAGACTAAATCTAGTTTGATGATCTCATAGAGGGGATTAGTCTGCGCCCATGTCTGGGAGCAGTTGGGCAAGCAAGGCAAGAGGAGCAGGCGGAAGGCCCGCGACCTCTAACGTTTAAAATGCCCCAGAGAATCTGGCGGAATAGAAAAAAATCTAAAAAAACTGGCGGTCACAATTTCCCCAGAGATACTCGCGTGGCAAGCACGATGCAACCAGTACATCAACACGCCACATTCCCAGCCACTTTTGTTGGTGGAATTTGGAGTCCGTGTTTATCTGGACATCCAAAAAACGACCCTACGGGAAAAATTTTGTGAAGATGTACCCAAAATTTTCCTGACCGCGGTGTATGTTGCACCTCACTCCATGTCACGCGGTTGGCTGGACCTAGGTTTCAAAAGCAAAATAGCAGCAGACAAGGCTGCAGCAGTGCGCATAGTGGTCGACCTCACTGAAGGGCAACAGGTCATCGAAACTAAATTCACCAGATGGACAAAATCAAACCAAATTTTCCTCACATTTGACTTTTTGCCTACTATGGTAAAATGTGACATTTTGGAGCAACACCTGAAAGATGGTCTCGCCATATATGACGAAATACAATCTTTCGAAATGCAACGTTTCACGCTGATGCCACACCTGTGCACCAGCAAAGCCATCGCAGTTCTGACCCCAACTGAGGAGATTGTGAAGGACCTAACCCAGATCCTGCACTCCACCTTTATTGACATCGAAGGGCTTACCACCCACCCATTCTGGGTAACCGTGGACAGCGCGCCCCCCATTTGCACCCACTGTGATGCGTTCAGCCATAAGGCACATGCGTGCCCCATCAAAGAGGGCGTCACATTCCAAGAGCACCCCTCAGCAGCCATGACTAGCGGAGAGGCGCACTACGAACCAACTGCAAGCACCAAGGAGGCTTTCCCATGGGGAGCACAAGGCTGCTACCTATTGGTAAAGCCCATCTCCCCGCAGGAGCGGAAGAAGGCCAAGAAGGCCCATAGGGCCACAGCCAAGGAAACAACCAAGGCCAACACCACCATCACACACTCACAACTCCAGGAGGACATGGAGACCTTCGCGGCGGAAGCAACTCAGGAATCCATCACCCAATCAGATTGGGAGGCCCATGCTGAATGGGCTACTCAATCTGAGGATCTGATGGGAGATTTGAACTCACCCAATCGCTGCACCCAAGCCCCAGTCAAAACTGACTTGGGACCTATCCCAACTGAAAAAAAAATTTTGCCCCACTTGACGGTGCACCAAACTTATCCGCACAGCAAAAAATTTGTCCGACGTCGGGAAAACAAAAAGCGAAGGCCAAAGCCAATGCGACTCTTTCCACAAAAATTAACAAAAACCCCAATAGCGTTGCTGCTAATACCCACGCTGCTGTGAAAGCCCGTGGGGACCTGGAAGAGGCTGGTGGGCCAGGGGGCCCACCCCCTCGCACCTAAGGTGTGATGGGGGAAACCTTCACTCTAGGGATGCTGAATATTGCCGGACTCAAGGCCTCCCCATCCCAGGCTAGGAAACTGAGTTTTTTACAAAACAATTTACCCGTGGATATCCTGGCCATCCAGGAGTCCCACTGTCCACGAGGTTCCGAGGAAGTTTGGAAAACAATGCTCCTACCATCCCTATCCTTTAGTCAAAGCACTGTGGGGTGCTAATTCAGAAAAACAAACTTTTTCAAATTTACATCTTCAGAAACATTCCTATATGGCTGAGTGCTCGTTGTCACCTTCTCATGGGCTGAAGTTGTGCACACAATTGTCAACATTTACACCCCAAACGGTGCACATGAGCGTCAGGAATTTTTCTCATTGGTCAAATCCCTCCCGCTACCCCCTGATTTTTTCCTAGTTCGCGACATGAACTGTTGGCTAACCTCACCAACGGACTGGTGGCCTCCCTTACCCCATGCCCCACAGGGTCACGTAGAACTACGCGTTCTAAAGGCCACCCTTGGGTTAATGGATGCGCTGCTGTGACATGCCCTGCTGCTCAAAAACATGATGCGTCCCCACATCCACAACGGCCAATTAAGGTCCATGACCTGCATCGACCTTATTTTACACCAGCGAAATTCCAACCCCACATCTCCCACTTCAAAACAACAAAAATGGAATTCTCTGACCACCAACTGGTCTCAATAACATACCACTTACCCATCACAGTTGCTAAGGCCCCACATTGGTGCAAAATCTGCCCCCCTGAGCTCGCATCGACAGGATTTTCCACATGGGTGGAAGAGGCAAATTTGGCAAAAAAGTTTGTTGCACCGTTTTGCGTAGACCCCATTTCCACATGGGCAACTTTCAAAGAAGACACCATCCGCCACTATAGACATCTCTCCTCCAGGCGCTCATGAGCCACATCGGCAGTTATATCGCGCATGCTGGCAGAATTGGCCCACTTGGAGTCCAACATTCCAGCCACAGGATATAGCCCTGCATGGGGCCGGAAGTGGGTGGAGGCAGCCGCCCACCTCAACGCACTCAAAAGACAACACAAACATCAGGTTTGTGTCCAATACAGGGCCACATGCATCACTAAAGGTGACAAGTGCACTGTATATTTCTTCAAAAAATTTCGCACCACGCCAGAGCGTGGCCTGCACACAGGTGTGAAGATCGGATAATTCCATTGCGGACACACCGGCTGAAGTGGCAATCAAAATGCAAAGATATTACTCCGAGTTATACTGAGCTGAACCAATTCAGCTGGCTGAAATGGCAGAATTTCTCAACTGAGCTCATATCTGCACCATCTTCTGATACCCCGAAATAATGAATTTAATTACTTCAAATGAATTATGGACAGCCATTTGTGGTGCGCCAAACCAAAAATGCCCAGGCCCAGATAGCATTCCATATGAGTTCTACAAAAAATATTATAAATATATACCCCACTGCTGCTAGCCTCACTCAACCAAAGCCTGTTGGAAACGCGCCTCCTACCAGGAGGACAAGAGGCCTTTACTGTCACACTCTTCAAGAAAGGGGATAGGCTTTACTTAGCCAACTGGCGCCCCATTTCTCTAACAAACACAGACACCAAAATTTTAACCAAAATCATGGCTAACCATTTAGGGACTGTAGCATCTGCCACCATCTCCCCAGAACAATTCGGTTTCATCCCCAGAAGGTCGATTTGGGATAACGTGCACTCAGTGGCTAATGTGTGTCAGTCCACAGCCTCTGGGGCACTTGTATTCTTGGACCAACAAAAGGCCTATGATAGAGTAAACTGGGAATACCTAAGGGCCTGCCTCCATCAATTCCGCCTACCCCCCCGCTTCATTAACTGGGTAATGTTGCTCACGGAATCTGCAACAATGGCAGTGCGTGGACCAGGCTTCCTAACAGAAGTAGTCCGCCCTCAAAGGGGCCTGCGACAAGGGGACCCCCTCAGCCCACTCTTATACAACTTCAGCCTTGACCCACTAATGCGAAATGTGAATGCCCACCTCACTGGGGTCCATGTGCCAGGCCAAACCCCAGTCAAGATGATGGCATTTGCAGATGATTGCGTAGTGGGGGTGTCTAATAACAAAGATGCACGCGCACTTGAAGCCCTCATCCAGGAATATTCCGGATAAGCAACGCGGCACTGAACGCCTCCAAAACCGAAATCATCCTCCTTGGTCGGTTTCAGAACTGCTGGGCCCCAGCAAGTAGTTCCCAACCCAGCCCATCTGCTCGCCCACGTCCACGCCTTACTAACTCAACACACACTGCTCCACTGGTGCTCCCCTTTGTGCCACGTCCTACCATAGGACCGGCACGCCATCTGGGCGTGTAATGGGGGCAGGTGGATACGCGTCAGCAGTAATGGAGTGCTATATACTGGACAACGTGACGAAGCGAATCGCCTCTCTCAGAGCCCACCCTACTACCCTCACTGGCAGGGTTGTTCTTGCAAACTCTATGCTCCTATCCAAAGTCTGGTTCGGAGCCCACGCCATCCCCTTCTCCTCAAGCTTCTTCAAATCCCTGTATGCTTTGCTACAAGGATGGCTTTGGTCAGGCCACCCTCCACCAATACGGCTAGAGGTCATGTTTGGCCCTCATCATCATGGTGGCATGGGCCTGCTTGACTTCAAAGCCCATGCCGCCAAGATCCTGGGCACCTGAGTCGCGGCCGTCACTGCTCCTACACTCCCATCCCAACACTGGTCCCGCGCAGCCCGCTCCAACTTCTCCCAAGCTTTGGGATTCAATAATCCATCAAACCCCCACTCCCTGATGAAATACCTCGCATCACACACATTGGCCACAGGTCCTCACGGGACTAAAACCCACTACAAACGAATCCTACTCTCCATGCAAAGCGCAGAGTGCAGAATTCATATTAGTGGACATACAACCCGAAGAGGCCGCCCCTCTCCTCAGTTCACACAAGAGGTACAGGGGCTACCCATCCATGATGGCGTGATCCCCATTCGACCCCAAGTCCTATCAAGGGGGGACTACCTGGACATGATGGACATCCCTTATTCCATTGAAACCCAAAAGACTATCTGGAAATACGCACACCATCCTCTGTTGCAGCCTCAAGTCCGCTCCCATGTGTGGCGCTGCCTGAGGCGGGTGTATCGTACAGCTGAGCGCTCTAATGCTTTACACTTATCCTGTGTCGTGTGTGGCCAGTATGGAACGCTGTTCCACCGCCTGGAGAAGTGCCCCACCTCTAAAGTGATATGGCGCGAAGTCCAACGTCTGCTAGGCCAGGATCAAACGCATCCCTTCAGTCTGTCAAGAGATATGTTTGCTCAATCAAAGTGCTCATCCCTCCCACCCCTCCCTCCGTGCTCTGGTGGTTGCAATCGCCATGTGAACTATCCACACGATTGTTTTGGATGCCATCGCTGGATCTATCCCCACCTCCCTGAAGCTGTCCACAGATTCCGGTCTCATTTGGTGGACCACTTTCAAGTGTGGATGTTTGGATATCACCCACCGCGTCGCCGACAGCTGGTCTCCTTCTGGTTCCCAGTCTGGTTCATCAAATCAGACCTTTTCCTCCACACGTGCTCAATAGTGACTACGGCCCCTTTACACGTTCCCTCCCCCTCCCCATAAGTGGCGTTCCTGCTGGCAACAAGAGATAGCATCGCTTCTCTGGGGTGCCTCCCCTGGTACTATGTTTTGTCTAGTCTGAGTCATATTCAGAAGTGTCCGTCCCATGGTCAGCCTTCCCCACAATAAATTTAAGTTTAAAAAAACTTCCTAATATAACCCCTAGGTTATCAGCCTAGGAAGCCATATCATATGGCGAGGAGGCTTTGGGGAAACTTTTGTCCAGCGCCTGCTTTAGCTGGTGGACCATGGCGAACAGTATTGAGGTGGGAGCATCAGCGACATGGGACATAAGGAGGTATAATTGGGGGTTTTCTTCATTTTGATGCCAGAGGTGTCCATCACCTCAATGTATTGAGCAAGTTGATGCTAAGCAAAATTGATGAGAGACAGCACACAAGCAAATGACTTGATGTGCTGGCAGGTTTTGGGACAATTGGGGTCAAAAAGAGAAGTTTTTGCTGCGTTGATGCAAGTGCGGATCACACCAAAAGCAAGATCCTCAAATTCATACTTTGCATCTTCCTCAAAATCATGAAGAAAATTGGGGGATAGGAATACCCTTGATAAGGGGCTCCATTGCCCCATGGAGTTGCTGGTGGAGGAGGGTGTTGGCCAGGGCAGCTGCAGCTGCAACTGCCATTTTGTTGATATTTTTATAAACAGGAAACCTGTTTTGGGATGAAAATGGTGAGAACACAATTTGGGAGGGTCAACAAAGAGCTCCTCCAAAGCAAAATCAGGTTTCACATGTCACAGCTGTTCATCCTCCTCAATCCATTCAAGAGCCTTGAATAAATTGGATTTGGCCAGCGCTGGGCTAGCCACAGGAATTGGGGCTGTGGCCAGAGCTGATTATACATGTGCTGTCAACCATGGATGCTCAGCCAAAACTGGTTAAGCCCTTGACTCAGGATTCCATAGTCCAGTCAAATTTTCAAAAATTTTAATTTTTTTAAATTTTGATTGGCTGCCGCTTTGGAAGCAGTTCCAGAATTCCCTGACGTTGGGGGTGGGAGGATTTCGCTTCATTTGAAAATTGGGGTGAGGCAGCCACTGGGGCATCACCCAAGCTCTGAGTGGCAGATGTGGTGGAAGTGGCAACCATGGGGCACTTGCGCTTTAAGTGGTCAAGCTCAAAGCACAAGGGGGGACATAACGCCTGGTAGCATTGGGAGGGCTAGCAGAGCCATCCCAGGCGCACTTTGGTGGTGGCCAAAAGATGCCAGATGGCAGTGCACCACCACCCCAAGCTGGGGCAGCAGGCATAAATTGCATCAACATTGGTGAGTTTTGGCTCAATTGATTTTAATTTTAATTTTAATTTTAATTTTAATTTTTAATTTTTATTTGAGAGTATGCGACTGGAGATGATGTACTTGAGGGAAGGGATGGGTGAGTAATTGAGAATATTATTAAAAGTGGCAGAGAATGGAGTGGCTTGGTGCTAGTTGCACAATCTTGGCATCACGCCTTGCTGTGGGTTGCAGTTAGATGAGACCTCAGTTACTTCAGGTAAGTGGGCTTTCCATAAACATGTTTGATACACCATGGAAGTTTCAAACATGTGTGAAATGGCCCATGATGCTACTCGCACATGCTGTTTCAGTGGAATGGCATCCCCAAACAGCCAGTAGCCAAAGTTTTTGTTTAGACTAAAGTGAAAGTTATTAATGACCCTAGCTGGGTCAGACCCTTGGGGGTTTTCAGTGGCGGCAACCCAGTTACTATGGATCGCCCAAAAATTCTATAACAAAAATTATCTTGTTTTGATCAAGGTCTCAATGCCTTGACCCCACCTGGAATAGCCAGTCTTCGGATAGATGGTTGGGATTTGTGGTTCATAGCAGTGCTAAATGCACCGCTTCTTCCCAGACTCTTACCACTGTTTTACATGAAACATACCTGTGGTGCGGCGAATCTTCTTCGTTGCACACTGTGCATTGCCTGTGCATGGCGTTTGAGCGCTCCCCTGCGCGAAAAAGGTGTTTAGCAACTCTCCAATGCAGGTTTGTAATTTTGGGGTGGAGTAGAGGCTCATTCGATATTCTCCACGTGATATTAAGGAGCTTGGGTGGGTAATTTATTCCCCAGTAATCCAGCGCTTGGATTGGCTGGATGCTTGGGCCCTTGGAATTCGCATTGGCTGGTGGCACTGGGTGCTGATTGAGTTTTAGAGTTTTCTGTTTTCTCCCACAGCACATTTTTTGGGGTTGAGTTCGATTCTAGGTGCGATTTTTAATATTTTAAAATTATGGAGCATCGCCTGGGCCTCTGTCGTCGCATCCCATGGCCCTACTAACCCTGGACGCAAACCTAGGTAATTTAATAGGGTGGTCGGGGATCCAGGATTCCTGAGGGCTAGGTTTCTAGCTATTTAGGCCCTTTCTGCAAATGCCCATGTAGGCGGACTCCTTCTTATGAGGTCGCAGCACTGATCCATTTTATGAATATGTTTGCGGCGTTGCATTCAGGGTCTATTAGCACCATCCCGCCTTCAGAAGTTGGCCCCCTTAGTGTGGTGATCCTGGATGGGGGAGCATGAGCCCCTAAACCAGGTTGTAGAATTGACGTGTGTTTTTTGAAAAAAAAAATTGCTGAAGGCAATAGCATGTGCAGGGTACCAAATTTTTGAGAAGAGCATAGTATTGGCAAGGTGACATTTTCCAGCCAGAGATGTCTTCCTGAACTTCCACCTTGCCACTGTCCTTTGGATATCCTGAAGTATCTCCTCTTCCACCTCTTGAGTTGCTATACCTGCACTTGTGATGGGGGTCCCTAGGTGTTTGAAAGGTTCCTTTGAGCAAGGCATCTGAAAGGGTGGTGGTATAAAGCTGAATTTTTTACACTTATTCAATTTGCTTGTGTTTGTGACTTTTCTTTTTGTCCTCTTGTTTTAGGGCCCAGGGGCTTGGCCTTTGAAGCACCAAGGCTTATGATTTGATTTTGTTGAGTTTGGCTTAGGAGGCTTTTTCATATAGGCTGATTATCTCCTCTACCCTCTTGGAATCCGCCTTGGAGGATACTCCTACCACACAGTCATCTGCAAAGGCCAGAACCTTAAGCGGTTTTTGCCCCTTGCACTCTATACCAGCTAACTGATTCTCCATCACCTGTAATAGGGGGTCATTTGTGAGGTTGTACAGGATAGGGCTAAGTGGGTCACCTTGGCGAAGGCCTCTTTCTGGTGTGACTGGAGGTGAAATGAATGCAGACCCTAGAACTGATAAGGTGGATGACAGCTGATGATTTGTATCCATGAGATAAAGAGTTTGGGGAAGCCCTGTTTGTGAAGTATTGCTGCCAAGTATTCCCGGTCTACTCTGTCGTATGCCTTGGCTTAGTCTAGAAAGCAGAGCATGCCCTTATATGCTCCTCCCAGTGTGTTTGTTACTTGGTGGATGTTGTCCCAGATGCTCTTCCCTGGGGTGAAACCATGCTGTTGTGGGACGATGCACTCCTTGGCTTTTTCTGAGAGACGCTTAGCCATTATCTTTCCCATTATCTTCATATCTGCGTTGATTAGAGATATTGGGCGCCAGTTGTTCAGGTTGGTACGGTTCCCTTTTTTGTGGAGCACTATGGTATAAGCTTCCGAGCCTCCTGGGATCACCCTCCCCTCTTGCAGACTTGAGTTAAAGAGAGATAGCATAGGCTTCTTTATCGCTTCATAGTGTGCTTTATAGTACTCATAGGGGATGCCATCTGGTCCTGGTGACTTGTCGGTAGGTAGTCTCTGTAAAACCTGTGCTAGCTCATCCTCTGTTATGGGGTCAATAAGGTTGGCTAAAAGCTCGGCATGGTTGGGGACTGCATTGATGAAGTAGTTCTTAGCAGCTTCCTCTGTTGGGGTCGCCTTGTACAGTTCTGAGTAGTAGGAGTGGGTGGTAGATGCTATCGCTTCTGCGTTGCTAGTGTTTTGGCCTTCACCTGTTTGGAGTTCAGTGAGACTGGCGTTTTTGGACCTCGTTTTGTAAGTCTGATAGAAAAACTTGGACGGTCAATCCCCCTGAATGGCCCATCTGGCACCTGCTTGGAGGGCCTCCATGTGCATATGGAGTTGTTTATGTTTCTTTATTATTAGTGTCTGTTTCACCCAATATCTAGCCCACTGTGGTGAGTAGCCGCTGCGTGGTGGGCATCATTCCAGATGGTTTATTATTCTCTGAGCTTTAGAAAGGTCTTGTATTTCCTTCCTCGTGCGACGGGAGGCTGCGTGGGCTGGGGCAGACAGAATTTCCTTTTTTAAAATTTGCCACTGCTGCCATAAGGTTTCAGAGTCCGTGCATTTGGCTAGTTCTTCTACATGTCTTTTTGTCTGATCTTCTACTTGGACCATATTCTCGTTCTTTGGAAGCATCCTTTTCCAGAAGTGGTTCTTGGTCAGTTCTTCCTTTGACCGGATACTTTTTTCACCATTCTGTGGTCTGACAGGTGTAGGTCGATTGTTGCAAAATCTTCAGCTTGTGATTCCATTGAAATGTGTATGAGTATCCAATCCAATCTAGTGGCACTGATTAGTTGATTACCTACAATATTTGGCCGCGTCAGATTTGAAAATATGATTCTGAGAATGGTTTGGCATCTATAGGGCCTCTTGTTGTCATTAATTGCTGTAATTGACTCGATTCTATTGGTGGGTTCATGACATTTGGTAATCTGTCACAAGTTCTGTCCAGCCAGCAATTGAAGTCCCCTAGGTAAATCGTTTCTTCTGGAAGGTTTAAGTCAATTAGGTTGCTAAGAAACTTTTCCCTTTTGTCCACTTCAACAAGGGCATATACTGAAGCGGCCTAATATCATTGGTTCCCCCATTTTAAGGCCAGAACTAAAACCCTTCCTTCCAAATGAGAGTAGTAGTTGGTGATTGTGATGGCAGCTGATGCTTTAACTACAAATCCACAAAAGCTGGTCCAGAATGTTCGCGAAGGTAGAAAGAGCCTGGACCACTCTTCCTCCTTTCCAGTGGTGCACTTGCACTTATGTAAGGTAAGCACATCCACCGGTGGATTTAGCAGGAGCCCTCGTTTCTTATCTAGGGACTTATTGGATGAGAATCCTGCTATGTTGAGAGTCCCAATTGTTAGCGAGCCCAGCACGCCTGCTATGACTGCATAGGGCCTGATTGGCCTTGTGCAGCTGAGGTGGCTTGCTTGTATTTGGACCTAGTCATATGACCCTCATAAATGGTTTGAGCTGGTGGTGTACTTGATTGCCATTCTGGTGGTCCAGAGTTCTGATTTGGGTTCTCTTTACAGTGAGCACTACTGTCCTCCATCCCGTTGAGGGCTGAGAAACTGTTGGCTTGTGAAACGGGTTTGTTGACTAGTACTTGAATTGGTTAGGCCCCATTGTGTACAGGTAGGAAGTGTGCGTTGTCCATTTCTGATTGAAATGCCCACTGCTCATTATCTTGCGGCTGCTGGGCTGCCTTAGGGGCGGTCATACTAGAGAGGTGCCCATGTTGTTACTCAATGTTGCGCTTGGCTGCTTCCTCCTGAGCTGCTTCTTCCTTCTCCTCCTTCTGCTTCTTCTGCTTGGCCTTCTCCGCCGCCTTTCTGGCCATCTTCGCTTCTTTATGTTGCTCTGGGAGACTGGTTGTACCACCTCGTAGTTATCCTGTGATCCCCAGAGGCGGGCTGTTAATGCATCCCCCTGGTTTATTTCCTTTGGACTTTCTTCACACTCAATAAACTTTATTCACTCCCATGTAGCTGGACAGGCAATGTTTTTATGCTCTACTTTGTTGCAGCTCGTGCATATGGGCGGGCTCTTTTCTGGGTGGACTGAGAAAGGGCGAGATAAATTCCCCTTTGGGTCTAAGATGTACGCTTTGCGTGGGATTGTGTTGATGTCAACCTCAGCGTTCATTCCCGGGCGTATCATTGCTACAGCCTTGTCTGTAGCCAGGTGGAGCAAGAGGCGGTTTCTCTCCATTTTGAAGTAGACTAGTTCTCCATATGCGCTCAGCCCGCTTGTCAGCGCTGCCTCCAGATAGTCCCGCTTTTCAGTGGTTGGGAGTCCTTCTAGTACCACAAACAAGTTTTCATCATCCCAGAAATGGGTGCGTGTGATTGGGACATTGACTGTAATTTGTTCAGGCTCCTTGCCTACTCTCAGCTTAATGTAGTTGACTACAAATGGGGAAGCTATGGCTGCATTCGCGGCCTCAGCAGTAGCAAAGCCAAGGTCTAAGGTTCCCATAGTTAGTTTTTCAGTCAAACTTACAGCTTCTGGGAAGCGTCCTAGGGTAGCCTGACAAACTGCTTCATATCATAGAGGTTCTTCAACGCCAAAGTTAATGCGCACACCAAATTCACGTGAGGACTTGGGAAATGCATGGCTGATGGTGCCAGTTTGATGAAAATCTTGGACCATCTTTAGATAGTCACTGTTTGGGACATATGGTCCCTTTTTATCACTAAAGTTAAAGTTGAGCAGCTGGGCCTTCTGGCCCATGCTGTTCCCCTTCATCGCTGTTGCATAGGTGTGTGAGTTCAGTGGATTCAGTCGCTTTGTCATCCACTGTTTGGTCGGCACATTTAAGACAAGTTGTGATTGGTTGAATCAATTTAATCACCTGTAAACAAAAGTGATGCTTATGGGAAAGAAAAAGATTTTGGCTCAATTGAACGGTTGTTTTTTGTTTTTTTAAAAAAATCTAAAGTTTACTTCAATTTTGCTATTGAAGCGAAAGAAAGTCTAGATATAGCTTTTTTTAAAATTATAAAAAATTAAAACTTGAGTATCATTCTTTCTGAAGTTCATATAGTATTTGTGCCAAGTTTGGTAAATTTTTGGTTAATTTGCTCATGAGATAACTTGTCTCATACCCACATACCTACATAAATACATACAGATTTGATTAGAAAAATCCAGTCAAACTTGAAACCTCCAATTTATTTAAATAATTTTAAATTCTGAAGTGGTTCACAATAGTATAATCGTGATATGCCTTAGCAGATGGTAAGTGGTAATTCTGTGCCTCAGGCTGGTTTGTTGCCTCAGGAGGGCCCCGCATTTCCAATGCTTAACTCATGGTTGGTGTTGAAGGGAGTTAACAAGGCAAATGTGCCAGTAGCATCTAAAAATTACCTGTCTGATTTTTTGTCAAAGATTTTGATGCTCCAACTTTGCATCATTTTAAACAAAAAGAGATAAGCCTATTCATAAAACTTCCCATACTCTGGCAGTTGAAGAAGCTGAGCACCAGCAAAATATTCCTGCATGTGTAGCAATTAATAAAATTGCGGATGAGCTCAGCAAAGGAATTCCCCCACCTAACTTCCCTGCAGATTTTGGAAATGAATTTAAATCAGATCTCGTAGCTCATGGTACCAGTGCATCTAAAGCCATCATAGAGGTAGCAGTAACCTCAAAATACAACCAAAAACAAAACTTAACCGCAAAGTCTAGAAAGACACTGGCAAAGTTGCCCACTCTTTAGATTGATGCTGAAGAGAAGATTGCTAATTACATTGAAGCGTTGACACATGCTGGTCTCATGCCTGATAACAACTATCTCTCTCACCTTGAACCTCATCCTCAAGGTTATCCCACTCCCTTCCTCTCTGCCTTAGAGCGGTTTAGTGTAGGGGTGTTTAGAGATGAAAAGATCTTCAGTCTACTGCCACCCTTGGCTACGCCAAAGTAGGGTTGTAGCTACTTTAGCCTAGTTGGAGGATAGATTTTTTGCTTTAGCGAGCTTTTTTTCCACTTAATACTATTATTATATAATCCTGTAAGAAGGGTCCCCTGGTCCCCTTGCCTTTAATAAAGCATACATACATACCCTCATTCCAAAATCCAATTCCCCCTCTGTTATGTCATGGTAGGTAGGAGTCTAAGCTGATATAGCGAGAGGTTAGTAATGTTTTAAAAAGCTTTTTTTATTTTTTCAAATATTGGCTTAAAGGATCTCATGGTCCCCTTGCCTCAAATAAAACATACATACATCCAATAATTTTTAACTTTATTAAGATAAGTTTAAGAAGATGGTAGCCCAAGACAAGCCTCTCCCTTCCTTAACTGTTAAACTGTTGAATAAGGATAGCATAGTTCAACTTCAATACTGAAAAGTTGCCGCTGCCTCAAAATATCCCTAACCCAAATTGTATACTGTTCCAGAATATCACTGCAAGCTATATAGAGCCTGACTATTGCACCTCATCACCAAGCCGTAGAGGGAACTGATATTAATTTATTGCTTCTTAATGAGTTAATTGGAAAAATTTATGCCTCAAGCAAACATTCCAGAATAGTCCTATTAAAACACCTAGCATCACTTATATATAAATCATGACGAAATCAAGGAGTTATAAACCGCCAACTTTGCACATCCTATTCACATGTTTCCCATCAACTTATTGATATTGTTTATGTGTTGCTAATAGCTAATGAGGTATGACACAATGATGATGAGCCCGCCAGTTTAGGGATACCCTGCAAGATCTTAATGGAATTAAAATGCAAAAAAGCTCAAACTAATCTACTAATGCACCTGTTAAAGAAGCTAGAAATCAAGTAAGGAATAAGAAAAGTGGATATCACTACTGCGCTTAGCCATTATCAGACAATAGGTAGTTTGACTAATTGATAAAAATATTTTGGGGGATAATAGTCTTGATTTTACTAATAATCTCTATCCTAACACTTAAAGGAATTGTACCAATTGAAGTAATAATATTACTACTAATATTCAGCTGAATATCTCAGATTAAACTGATGAGGTTATGTCAAACCTCCGGAAAAATAGGTCAATTGACCTAGAAGTCTGCTAAAGCACCAGCTTAAATTTGGTGAAAGTTCCTATGAGAAACACACCCCTTTTATAGACTTGAAGGGGATTCAAGAGGAGGAAAATATTCTTACCATTAATCACTAACCAGGACCTCTGGTAATTGGTTGAGGCAAAAACTGTTTGAAAATGTGTGATGGATAATTTTTATTTAACTGAAGCAAGCCAATTAGGGGACGGACAATACCAAAACTTAAACTCCAAAATTAAACCAACTAAAAAATAAAAATGAATTGACAGCCCTTTTTAGGCAGCAAGACACAAAAAGAAACCAAAAAATTACCTACCAGGTGGCATAGCGGAGAGCCACTTATCCCATCATGGTGGAGGGGGAGGGGGATTGGATGGGTCATCATTAGGCTCAGCAATGTAGAGGCAGATCAATGATGAGAGTAAGGGGGTTGGAGCATCCAAGGGATGTGTGTGATTGGATTAAATATATTAAAACATTACTACATGGATGCCTCATGCCTGAAGCTGACCCATCATTTAAAAATAAGTTAAGTTGAGTTGAAAAGCTTTCTGGGAGTTATGATAGGGTGCATTGTCATCTGCTAAATCAGGCTACTCTCTGCCTATTTCAAATTCTGACACCCTTATCATTTTAACCCCTTTACTTACTTTAATTACTATAAGTCAACTTTATAATTGGAGATTACTTTTTACTCCAATTTTACTATTTATAAATCTATTGTATTTAAAAATCCTTATGTAAAGAAATCCCTCCCCCAAAAAAATCCTTAACAGCAGCTGAGAGTTTTAACACTTCTGAAACTGCTATATAGTTGGAATCTTGCGCAAAAGCACCAGTGTGCATTACCCCACCAGAATTCCAACAGCCATGAGAGATCCAGTGCTTTATAGTGACAAAAAGTACTTCATAAAAACATAGAACCTAATTGAAATGTCCCTTTTTATAAATTTATGAGAATTGGCTACTAGTATATATGCCCTTAAACACTCAGCAAATGGTTGTACTGTTTATCAGGTACATATCAAGTTTCTCATATAAATATCCTCCTTGCACCAGCCTGAAGGACACGCCTTCTAAATGGCAGATATGACCCTCACTATTTGTTCTCTGATGTTTGGTCAAATAGAGTAAAGGTCTAATTTGGTCTGACCAACCATATAAATAAACTATGTATTTAACTACCTTTAGTATTTGGCTACTTTATATATTCAAACTTTGATCAATACTTCCTTTCCACCGGTGTTAGTCTTCCATATCTCAAACTATTGTAGTAAGCTATGCTTATTGGGAATTAATGTGATTATGAGTACTGTTAAAATTTATTATCATTGCCTTGCCCCCTCACCAACTTACACCCTGATTTATTTTCTTTTAGTTAAATTGCCCCAGGGATGTGGTAATCACTTTGTTTATTATATAATTATTAGTACTCCCAGATACAGCGCCACCAAAAATACGTCTTTATATATAGTTTATTCTACTCAGCCTTACCCCTGAGTTGGTATAAATTTGTTTCTAAATTGTTTAATAATCACTATCATCATTCATTCTGGGTATTTTATTCATTATCTTAATCCATGTCATTCTAGAACAATTATGCAATAACTATTATTTCTAAATGAAGTTTTTACCAAGTGTCTGACATCATTAGAGACCAGAGATTTAAGCAGGTTCATAAAGAATATATTGGTATTATGGAAATAATTCTTTCATGGATTTCTTAATCGCTGCTAAACTTAATACAACTGAGAGAAGAAAACCCCCCAGTAAGTCGTTCACCAATGTCAGTATCAGATACTACAATATGCTTTACTTTTTTTATAAACCCCTTTTTGGTGATAAAATCAGGGTTAATTCTCTTTTTTAGGGTTCTGTCATCATATAGAACACCTTTAAAATTAAGAAAAAATTATCATGTTACATTATAATATGCTGTCTAAGTACTGATTACAACAAGGAAAAGAATATTAGTGATGGCCATGTATGGACCAAAGGAGTCTAAGTTAGCTCTGGTCCTAAATTCACAGACATAAGTGATCCATCTTCATGGTAAAGCAACTATTGGAAGTATGGCCAAAGCCCTCTAGTCAGGAAGGGGTAAGCCTTCTTTGCAGGTGCACTGAAAAGGCTCTAATGCATGCCATGATTTAAAAAAACTATAAGTAAATGTGAAATATAAAAAGGGCGTAAAAGGATTGGTTTTATCAATAAAAATACAAAAGTAGGCCTAAAACACTATTTAGTACCCTCAAAAGTGAGAGCAAAGGCCTGTAAAAGGGAAATAACTTAGCGTTTTGGTAGCGCTATTATTGGGCGCTGCAACTTCTTCTCAGGCTGCAGGTTTCCTAGGGTTTTATTTGGGAAAAAAGAGTTAGAATGCAAAGCTGTTGTCTTAATAGGATTTAGGAGGGATGATGAAAGCTATGATTAACATATTTTAGTTTAGAAATAACTTTTATAGGAAAAAACTAAAAAAATATGTTCTCATCTTTTGAGTTCTTGATCTTAATCAACTACGGAAAAAAAATAAAATTTGAAAAAAATTTGGGAAATAATAAAATGGGAGAGTCATAATTGTGGTTTAAGAAATTAAATTCATGGCAAAATTGAATGATCTTACAGTGAAATAAATAAAAAAGATTCATAATTTGTATCTTGTGGGTAATTTAGAATTGGCATGGAAAAAGAGAACTTACCTAGAGCAAAATCTGCCATGTTGGTGATGTAAATGGGGATCTCTTTAAACAGGAGCCTAATCCTCTCACCATACTTAGTTAGCAATGTGGGAATAGGAGTAGGTTTATAAGAATAAGAGTAGCAGACACCACCTAGCTTATTTCTTTTTATAGAAAGCTAAACATAACCCTTTACCTTTTGCCCAAACTTCTGACAAGGTAGAAGAAGCCATACCCCATCCTTACAGGGTACCTTTGTTTTTAGTTTAGAGTAATGGCATAATTCTGCGAGATAGGGGAATGAAATGTAAGAATAAATTACTCTACCCTGAGGAAATGTGGTAAACTGGGGGTTCTGAGCATACTGTGGAAAATATGGGACTTTAAGTGAAAGAAAGACAAGTGGGGGAAAGGTATCAATGGCGCATGAAAGGAAACATTTGTGGTAAGAGGTCTAAAAGCCCCATTTTTAAGTGAAAACCAAAAGCTACCAGCAGCCTCACATTATGGAGAGTACAAAGTGCTACATGAGTAGCAGAAATAAACTCAACCGTATAACATGATTTCTTCATGTTATAAAGCCTGAGGTAACATCTGGAGGTAAATGAATCACTGTTATGGAACCAGTATATGCACAACCTTTTTAACATAACCAGCGCATGATGAGCAGTAGCTTGTGGAAGGTGGCTGTAGGAAATTCACAAAGAGACAAGAAAATTGCCACCTCCAAATCATCAAGGTTAAAAAAGGGTCAGGGAGGAAACTTTTCTTTCTTGTTGCAATCACTTTTGCAACCTATTCAATTCAAGACTGAATCTAGTTTGATAATCTCACAGAGGATATAAGTCTGCGCCCATGTCAGGGAGCAGTTGGGCAAGTAAGGTAAGAGGAGCAGGTGGAAGGCCTGCAGCCTCCAACGTTTGAAAATGCCCCAGAGAAACCAGCGGAATAGACAAAAAATTTAAAAAACTGGCGGTCACTATTTCCCCAGAGATACTCGCATGGCAAGCATGATGCAACCAGTACATCAACATGCCAGACTCCCAGCCACTTTTGTCAGTGGAATTCAGAGTCCGCATGTTTCTGGACATCCAACAAATGGCCTTATGGGAAAAATTTTGTGAAGATGTGCACACAATTTTCCCAACCGCGGTGTACGTCGCACCTCACTCCATGTCACATGGTTGGCTGGACCTAGGTTTCAAAAGCAAAGAGGCAGCAGAAGAGGCTGCGGCGGTGCACATAGTGGTCAACCTCCCTGAAGGGCAACGGGTCATTGAAACCAAATGTACCAGATGGACAAAATCAAACCAAGTTTTCCTCACATTTGACTTTTTGCCTACTACGGTAAAACATGACATTTTAGAACAACACCTGAAAGATGGCCTTGCCATATATGGCGAAATACAATCTTTCAAAATGCAACGCTTCACGCTGATGCCACACCTGTGCACCAGCAAAGCCATCGCAGTCCTGACCCCAACCGAGGAGATTGTGAAGGACCTAACCCAGATCCTGCACTCCACTTTTATTGATATTGCAGGGCATACCACCCACCCATTCTTGGTGACTGTGGACAGCGCGCCCCCATTTGCACCCACTGTGATGCATTTGGCCATAAGGCACATGCATGCCCCACCAAGGAGGGTGTCACATTCCAAGAGCACCCCTTGGCGGCCATGGCCAGCGGAGAGGCGCACTACAAACCAACCGCAAGCACCAAAGAGGCTTTCCTGTAGGGAGCACAAGGCTGCTACCTACTGGTAAAGCCTATCTCCCCACAAGAGTGGAAGAAGGCCAAGCAGGCCTGCAGGGCCGCGGCCAAGGAAGCGGCCAAAGCCACCACCGCTATCCCACACTCACAACGCCAGGAAGACATGGAAACCTTTGCAGTGGAAGCAACTCAGGAATCCATCAACCAATCAGATTGGGAAGCCCATGCCAAGTGGGCCACTCAATCCGAGGATCTGATGGGGGATTTGATCTCACCCAATCATTGTACCCAAGCTCCAGTCAAAACCGACTTGGGACCCATCCCAACTGAAAAATTTTTTTTGACTTACTCAATGGTGCACCAAACTCATCCGCACCGCAAAAAATTCATCTGACATTGGGAAAACAAAGAGTGAAGGCTAAAGCCAATGCAACTCTTTCTGCAAAAATTAACAAAAACCCTGATAGCATTGCTGCTAACACCCATGCTACTGTGAAGGCCCATGGGGATCTAGAGGAGGCTGGTGGGCCTGGGTGCCCACCCCCTCACACCTAAGGTGTGATGGGGGAAACCTTCACTTTAGGGACGTTGAACATCGCCAGACTCAAGGCTTCCCCATCCTGGGCTAGGAAACTGAGTTTTTTACAACACAATTTAATCGTGGATATCCTGGCCATCCAGGAGTCCCACTGTCCATGAGGTTCTGAGGAAGCTTGGAAAACAATGCTCCTCCCATCCCTATCCTTTTGGTCGAAGCACTGTGGGGTGCTAATTTGGAGAAATAATTTTTTCAAATTTTTATCCTCAGAAACATTCCTAAATAGCCAAGTGCTTGTTGTCACTTTCTCATGGGCTGACGTAGCGCATGCAATCATCAACATCTATGCCCCAAACGGTGCATGTGAGTATCAGTAATTTTTCTCATTTGGTCAAATCCCTCCCGCTACCCCCATACTCTTTCCTAGTTGGCAACATGAACTGTTGGCTAAACACACCAACAGACTGGTGGCCTTCCTCACCCCACGCCCCCCAGGGTCACATAGAACTGCGCATTCTAAAGGCCACCCTCAGATTAACAGATGTGCTGCTGCAACATGCCCTGCTGCTTGAAAACATGACACGTCACCACGTCCACAACGGCCAATTAAGGTCCATGACCCGCATCGACCTTATCCTAACGCCGGCGAAATTCCAACCCCACATCTCCCACTTCAAAACAACAAAAATGGAATTCTCTGACCATCGACTGGTCTCGCTAACCTACCACCTACCTGTCACAGCTGCTAAGGCCCCACATTGGTGCAAAATCCGCCCCTCTAAGCTCACGTCACCAGGATTTTCCATGTGGGTGGAAGTGGCAACTTTGGCAAAAAAGTTTGTTGCACCGTTTAGCGCGGACCCCATTTCCACATGGACAACTTTCAAAGATGACATCATCCACCACTCTCACCATCTCTCCTCCAGATGCTCACGAGCCACATTGGCGGTCATTTCGCGCGCTCTGGCAGAGTTGGCACACCTGGAGTCCAACATCCCAGCTACAGGATAAAGCTCTGCATGGGGCTGGAAGTGGGCGGAGGCAGCTGCCCACCTCAACGCACTTAAAAGGCAACACAAACATCAGATTTGTGTTCAGTACAGGGCCACACACATCACAAAAGGAGACAAGTGCACCGAACATTTCTTTAAAAAAATTTGCTTCCTGCCAGAGCGTGGCCTGCACACAGGTGCGAAGATTGGATGACTCCATTGCAGATATGCCAGCCGAAGTGGCAATTGAAACAAAAAGTATTACTCCAAGTTGTACTGATCTGATCCAATTCAGCCAGCTTTTTTGGCGAAATTTCTCAACTGAGCCCACATCCACACCATTTTCTGATACCCAGAAATAATTAATTTGATTACTCTGACCAAATGATGGACAGCCATTTGCGGTGCGCCAAACCAAAAATGCCCAGGCCCAGATGGTATTCCATATGAGTTCTACAAAAAGTATTTCAAATATATATCCCCATTGCTGCTCGCCTCACTTAACCAAAGCCTGTTGGAAACGCGCCTCCTACCAGGAGGACATGAGGCCTTTACCATCACACTCTTCAAGAAAGGGGATAGGCTTGACTTAGCCAACTGGTGCCCCATTTCTCTAACAAACACAGACGCTAAAATTTTAACAAAAATTATGGCTAACCGTTTAGGGACTGTAGCATCTGCCACCATCTCCCCAGAACAATTCAGTTTCATACCCAGAAGGTCGATTTGGGATAACGTGCACTCTGTGGCTAATGTATGTCAATCCACAGCCTCTGGGGCACTTGTATTCTTGGACCAACAAAAGGCCTATGATAGAGTAAACTGGGAATACCTCAGGGCCTGCCTCCATCAGTTCCGCTTACCTCCTCGCTTCATCAACTGGATAATGCTGCTCACGGAATCTGCAACAAGGGCAGTACGTGGCCCTGGCTTCCTAATAAAAGTAGTCCGCCCTCAAAGGGGCTTGCTACAAGGGGACCCCCTCAGCCCACTCTTATACAACTTCAGCCTTGACCCACTACTGCGAAATGTGAATGCCCAACTCACTGGGGTCCATGTGCCAGGCCAAGCCCCAGTCAAGATAATGGCATTCGCAGATGATTGTGTGGTTGGGGTGTCTAATAATTAAGATGCACGCGCGCTTGAAGCTCTCATCCAGGAGTATTCCCGGGTAAGCAACGCGGCACTGAACGCTTCCAAAACCAAAATCATTCTCCTTAGTCAGTTTCAGAACTGCTGGACCCCAGCAATTAGTTCCCAACCCAGCCCATCTGCTCACCCACGTCCTCGCCCCACTAACTCAACACACACGCCCCACTGGTGCTCCCCTTTGTGCCACGTCCCACCATAGGACCGGTGTGCCATCTGGGCGTATGGATGGAGACAGGAGGATATGCGTCAGCAGTAATGGAGTGCCATATTCTGGACAACGTGACAAAGCGAATCACCTCTCTCAGAGCCTACCCTACTTCCCTCACTGGCAGGGTTGTTTTAGCCAACTCTATGCTCCTCTCCAAGGACTGTTTTGGAGCCCACGCCATCCCCTTCTCCCAAAGCTTCTTCAAATCATTGTATGCCTTGCTTCAAGGATGGCTTTGGTCAGGCCGCCCTCCACCAGTACGGCTAGAGGTCATGTTTGGCCCTCATCATCAAGGTGGCATGGGTCTGCTTGACTTCAAAGCCCATGCTGCCAAGATCCTGGGCACCTGGATTGCGGCCGTCACCGCCCCTACACTCCCCTCCCAACACTGGTCCCGTGCAGCCCACTCCAACTTCTCCCGCGCCTTGGGCCTCAACAATCCATCGAGCCCCCACTCCCTGATAAAATACCTCACATCACACACATTGGCCACAGGTCCTCACGGGACTAAAACCCACTACAAACGAATCCTACTCTCCATGCAGAGCGCTGAGTGAAGAATTCGTATTAGTGGACATACAACCCAAAGAGGCCACCCCTCTCCTCATTGACACAAGAGGTACAGGGGCTAGCCATCCATGATGGCGTGATCCCCATTCGGCCTCATGTCCTATCCAGGGTGGACTACCTGGACATGATGGACATCCCTTACTCCATTGAGACCCAAAAAAACTATCTGGAAGTATGTACACCATCCTCTGTTGCAGCCTCAAGTCCGCTCTCATGTGTGGCGCTGCCTGAGGCGGGTGTATCATACAGCTGAGCGCTCTAACGCTTTACACTCATCCTGTGTCGTGTGTGGCCAGTATGGAACGCTGTTCCACCGCCTGGAGAAGTGCCCTACCTCTAAAGTGATATGGCGCGAAGTTCAACGTCTGCTGGGCCAGGATCAAACGCATCCCTTCAGTCTGTCAAGAGATATGTTTGCTCTATCGATGGCCTCCTCTCTTCTTCCCTCCCTCTGTGCTTTAGTGGTTGCAATCGCCATGTGGACCATCCACACGATTGTCTTAGATGCCATAGCAGGCTCCACCCCCACCCTCCCATAAGCTGTCCACAGATTCTGGTCTCATTTGGTGGACCACTTTCAAGCGTGGATGTTTGGATACCTCCTACCACGTCGCCGACAGCTGGTCTCCTCCTGATTCCCAGTCTGGTTCATCAAATCAGACCCCTTCCTCCACACGTGTTCAGTTGTGGCTACGGCCCATCCACACGTTCCCTCCCCTCCACATAGTGGCGTTCCCGCTGGTAACAAGAGATAACATCTCTTCTCTGGGGTGCCTTCCCTGGTACTAAGTTTTGTCTCTTCTGAGTCATATTCAGAAGTGTCCATCCCATGGCCAGCCTTCCCTACAATAAATTCAAAGAAAGGGTCAGGGAGGACAGCAAGAGCATTACTGGGAGGTCCACGCTGCACTGCATCTGAAAACAGATCTGATTAACCTATTATGTAAGCTCCAGGGTGAGGCCAAGTTTACCTTGGTTGCAAACTCTTCAGTTCATATGGAACCACTTAAAGTGACCAAGCAACTAAAACAATTATGGCCCCAAGGCCCTCTAGCTGATGATGGGTTAGCCATATTAGCGGGTGCATGGTAATGGCAGCAATTCACACCATGATGCACAAAATTCTTTAATAAAGATCAAAAAAGTAAGAGGGCATAAAATAGTAATTACAAAAAAACAAGGGAAGACCTCAAACAAAATAATCTTTCCCCTCACAAGTGAGAGCACTGTTCTATATAAAGAAAATGGCTTTGATGGTTAGAAGCGCTTTCCTTGGACACTGCAACTGCTTCTTGGGTTTCAGGTTTCCTAGGTTCATGATTGAGGCAAAAGGGTTGGATTGCAAAAATATTGTGATAACTAGGATTGGGAGGGATAATGGGGAACGCCATTATTAGCCGCTCCCTAATTGGCTTCCAAATTTTGCAAAATGTTCTAAGATAAGATGCTGTCACAAATTCAGATAAGAAAAACTAGATTGGGCTCCCGTTGGGGTGCGGAGCACCCAATGGAGGCCCCAGAATGCCAAAGTCATAGCAGTCCGAGTGACTGATATAAGTGGGGTTCTATGGGAGACGTGAGGAAAAATAAAGTTCAGTAAAGTACCGAAGGCCCCCAAGGCAAACCAGATGCTTGCATTGGGACAACTGTGAGTCTTTTGGGGGCAACCCCCAAGGGTGGGAGAGGCAGGGAGGATGACGACTCCTCCAGGATTCACAGTTGCTGACCTTTGGATTCAGATAGGGGCTTGCGCACCAGCGGGGGATGGCACAAAGGCTGCCATGTGATTCAAAATGTCTGAAGAGGCATAGTAAGACCCCTATGAGGGGTTGGGACCAAGCTTCCCCTGGAGGGGGCGCTCTAGGTCCCGCTGGTGGGCTGGGCCAGCGGTTCAGAGGCGGCTATGGAAGCTGAACTCACACGTGGTGGGGCTGGGATGCGCAGGGCTGCTCTAGCTGGGGAGCAGTTTTGGCAGACTTGGTGACTGAACAGATGGAAGGGGTCAGAGTTGATGAACCAAACTGGGAACCAGGAGGAGACCAACTGATGGCGACTCAGTGAAAGGTATCTAAACATCCACGCTTGAAAGTGTTCCACTAAGTGAAACAAGAACCAGTGGACAGCTTCTGGGAGGGTGGGGGTGGAGCCTGCAATGGCATCCAAGACAATCGTGTAGATAGTCCACATGGCGATTGCAACCACCAGAGCACGGGGGGAGGGTGGAAGGGAGGAGGTCATTGATAGACAAACATATCCCTAGACAAACTGAAGAGATTGTCTGATCCTGGCAAAGCAGACGTTGCACCTCATGCCCTATCGCTTTAGAGGTAGGGCACTTCTCCAGGCGGCGAAACAGCGTTCCATACTTGCCACACATGACGCAGGATGAGTTTAAAGCGTTAGAGCGCTCAGCAGTATGGTACACCCGCCTCAAGCAGCGCCACACATGGGAATGGATATGAGGCAGCAGCAGAGGGTGGTGGGCTTATTTCCAAATTGTCTTCTAAGTCTCAAGGGAATAAGGGATGTCCATCATGTCCAGTTAGTCCACCCTGGATAGGACATGGGGCCTTGTGGGTATCAATCCGTACAGAATTGGTAGCCCCTGTACCTCCTGTGTGACTGAGGAGAGGGGCGCCCCCTCTGGGCAGTGTGTCCACATATACGAATTCTCCACTCAGCGCCCCACATGGAGAGAAGGATTCGTTTGAAGTGGGGTGCAGTTCCATGGGGACCTGCGGCTGAAGGGTGGGAAGCCAGATATTTCATCAAAGAGTGAGGGTGTGACAGATCGGCAAGGCCCTGGGCGCGGGAGAAGTTGGAGCAGGCCGCGCGGGACCAGTGTTGGGATGGGAGTGTAGGGATGGTAACAGCCGCGATCCAGGTGCCCAGGATCTTTGCAGCATGGGCCTCAAAGTCGAGCAGGCCCATGCTCCACTATGGCGAGGGCCAAAAATGACCTCAAGACGCACTGGCGGTGGGCGGCCCAACCAAAGCCACCCTTGCAGAAGGGCATACAGAGATTTGAAGAAACCTGGGGAGAAGGCGATGGCTTGGGCACCAAACCAAACTTTGGAGAGGAGCATAGAGTTGGCTAGTACAACCCTGCCAGTAAGTGAAGTAGGGTGGGCTCCAAGGGAGGTGATGCGCTTCATCACGTTGTCCAGAATATGGCTTTCCATCACTGCTGAGGCATACCTTAATGCCTCCAACCACACCCCCAAATGGCGGACTGCCCAATGGTAGGGCGCGGCACAAAGGGGAGCACAAGTGGGGCGGTGTGGGATGGGCAGGGTAAGCAAGCGCGTGTGCTAGCAGATGGGCTGGGCTGGAAACAGGGCGCTGATGCCCAGCAGGTTTGACACTGACCAAAGAGGATGATTTCAGTTTTGGAGGCGTTTAATGCAGCATTACTTACCCGGGAGTAAACCTGGATAAGAGCTTCAAGCGCGCGTGCATCATGATTGTTAGACACCCCAACCACACAATCATCAGCAAATGCCAACATCTTGACTGGGGCTTGGCCTTACACATGGACCCCAGTAAGGCGGGCATTTACATTCCGAAGAAGTGGGTCAAGGCTGAAGTTGTATAAGAGTGGGCTAAGGGGTCCCCTTGTTGCAAGCCCCTTTGAGGGCGGACTACTTCTGTTAGGAAGCCAGGGCCACGTACTGGCATTGTTGCAGATTCCGTGAGCAGCATCGCCCAGTTGATGAAGCGAGGGGTAAGCGGAATTGATGGAGGCAGGCCCTAAGGTATTCCCAGTTTACTCTATCATAGGCCTTCTGTTGGTCCAAGAATACAAGTGCCCCAGAGGCCGTGGACTGACAGATATTAGCCACAGAGTGCACGTTGTCCCAAATTGACCTTCTGGGTATGAAACCGAATTTTTCTGGGGAGATGGTAGCAGAGGCAACAATCCCTAGACGGTTAGCCATGATTTTAGTTAAAATTTTTGTATCTGTGTTTGTTAAAGAAATGGGGCGCCAGTTGGCCAGGTTGAGCTTATCCCCTTTCTTGAAGAGCGTAATGGTGTAGGCCTCTTTCCCTCCTAATAGGAGGCGCGTCTCCAAAAGGCTCTGGTTAAGGGAGGCAAGCAACAGTGCGGATAAATAATTGAAGTACTTCTTATAGAACTCATAAGGGATGCCATCAGGGCTGAGGCATTTCATATTTGGTGCACCGCAGATGGCGGACCAGAGTTCATCTGGAGTAATCAAATTTATTAACTTTGGGAATTAGGAAACGGTGCAGATGTGAGCGCTATCAAGAAATTCGTCATTTCAGCCAGCAGAATCGGTTCAGATTGGTACAACTTGGAGTATTACTTTTGTATCCTAATCGCCACTTTGGCCAGTGTATCCGCGACGGAATTGTCTGGCCTATGCATCTGTGTGCAGGCCAAGCTCTGGCACGGTGCAAAGAATTTTTGAAAAAAATAAGTGGAGCACATGTTGGCTGCTGTAATGTGTTTAGCCCTGTACTGAACACAAACCTGATGTTTGTGTTGCCACTCAAGCGCGTTGAGGTGGGCGGCTGTTTCCACCCACTTACAGCCCCAGGCAGGGCTGTAGCCCTTAGCTGGGTGTTGGACTCCAGGTGGGCCAGCTCTGCCAGAGCGCGCGAGATGACTGCCGAGGTGGAGCGCGAGCATTTGGAGGAGAGGTGGTGAGCCTGGCAGATTGTGTCCGCTTTGAAGGTCGACCAGGTGGAATTGGGTCAGCATGAAATGGTACAATAAACTCCTGTGCTGATGTCATATATTCCATCCATGTGGAAAACCTTGGCAACGCGAGTTCAGCTGGGCAAAGTTTGCACCATACTGGAGCCTGAGCCATTGGGTCAGGTAGGTGGAAGGTTATAAATACCAGCCTGTGATAGGAGAAATCAATTTTCGACGTGTGAAAATGGGAAACCTGGGTACAAAATTGCAACGGCGCAAGGATAAGGTCGATTCAGGACATGGACCTTAATTAACCATTGTGGACGGGTGGGTGTGACATGTTTTCGAGCAGTGGAGCATGATGCAGCAGCGCGTCAAACAACACTAGGGTGGCCTTGAGGACGCGTAGTTCTACGTGACCCTGTGGCGTGGAAAATGAGGAAGGCCAGCGGTTAGTGGGCAGGTTCAACCAACAGTTCATATCGCCAACTACAAAAGGGTCAGGGGGTAATGGAAGGGATTTGACTGACAAGAAAAATTCCCAATGCTCTCGTGCGCAGGTTGGGGTGTAAATGTTGACAATAGCATGCACCACGTCAACCCACAAAAATTTGACAATGAGGACTCAGCCATTAAGGAAGGATTTGGATGATAAAAATTTGAAAAAATTGTTTTATAAACAAGCACCCCACAGTGCTTGGACCAGAAGTACAGGGAGGGGAGGAGCATAGATTTCCATGCATCCTCTGAACTGCGCGGACATTGGGACTCCTGGATGGCCAGGATGTTCATGGGTAATTTATTTTGTAAAAAACTCAGTTTCCTAGCCCAGGATGGTGAGGCCTTGAGTCTGGCAATGTTCAACGTCCCTAAAAAGTAAAGTCTCCCCCCATTGCACCTTAGGTGCAAGGGGAAGGGCACCTGGGCCCTTCAGCCATCTCAGGATCATCACAGCGCTTCTCAGCACCTCGAGTGTGTGCAGCAACGTAGTTGGAAGAATGGGTAACTTTGGCAGTCAGGTTCACGTTGGCTTTTGCCTTCACTTTTGGTTTCCCTACTTCAGAACGAGATTTTTTTTTTTTTTTTTTTGTGGTGCGCTCAATCCTGGTGCACCAATGCTTGATTGAAACTTTTTTTCTTGTAGGTTGGAGGCTGAATTGGTTCCAATTGAGGCTTGGGCGCATGGGTCAGGTAAAATCGACTCGCCCATTGGATCTTCATTTTGGGTGGCCCAATTGGCTTGGGCTTCCTAATCTATTTGGATGAGAGATTCCTGAGCTGCTTCCACCGCAAAAGTTTCAATGTCCTCCTGGTGTTGGGAGGGTGGGATAGCGGAGGCAACCTTGGCCGCCTCATTGGCCGCCGCCTTGCGGGCCTGTTTGGCCTTCTTCCGCTCTTGTGGGGATATAGGGTGCACTACTAATTAGCAACCTTGTGCTCCCCATGGGAAGACGTCCTTTGTATCAGCGTTTGGTTCATAGTGGGTCTCCCCGTTGTTCATGGCCACTGAGCGATGTTCTTGTAATGTGATGCCCTCCTTGGAGGGGCAGGTGTGTGCTTTGTGGCCAAACGCATCACAATGGGCGCAGATAGGAGGTGCGCTTTCCATGGTTACCCAGAAAGGGTGGGTGGTATGCCCCTCAATATTGACATAAGTGGAGTGCGGGATTTGGGTTAGATCCTTCACTATCTCCTCAGTTGGGGTTAGGACTGCGATAGCTTTGCTGGTGCACAGGTATGGCATCAGTGTAAAGCATTGCCTTTCAAAGAATTGCATTTCGCTGTATATGGCAAGCCCTGCCTTCAGGTGTTGTTCTAGTACGGCATGTTTGACTGTAGTGGGCAGAAAGTCAAAAGTAAGAAAAATTTGATTGGACTTTGTCCATCTGGTGCGCTTATTTCAATGACCCACTGCCTGTCAGGGAGGTCTATCACAACGCGCACTGTAGCAGCTTTGTCTGCTGCCTCCTTGCTCTCAAAACCTAGATCCAGCCAACCATATGACATGGAATGAGGTGCGATGTACACCGCAGCTGGGAAATGAATGTGTACATCCCCACAAAACTTTTCCCATAGCGCCATTTGCTGAGTATCCAGGAACACCCATACTCCATATTCCACCGACAAAAGGGGTTGAGAGTGTGGCGTATTGATGTACTGGTTGCATCGCGCCTGCCAAGCTAAAATTTCTGGGGAAATGGTAACCGCCAGTTTTTTTTTGTCTAATTTGCCAGATTTACCGTGACGTTTGCAAACTGTGGAAGTCACGGAGCCACCACCTGTGCCCTTTACCTTACTTGCCCAACTGCTCCCTGACATGAGCGCAAACTAATCTCCTCGGTGAGATTATCAAACTAAAGTAAGACTTGAATTGAATTAGTTGCAAAAGTGATTGCAACGAGAGAGAAAAGTTTTTCCAGTCAGTGAACATCAACAGGAGGATTTTGTTGATGGCACATCTCATTGGATTGAATGGCAGAATTTCTATAAAATTTAAGCAGTAGATGGAGCCCACCGCAAGCTAGATGGATAGTTTGGATTTTAGTGAACAAAAGGAAAGAGAATGAACTGACAACTACCCTCGGTCAGGGCAGTTGCCTTTTAAACTGGGCTATATGCAAGGGGAGGTATCGAGGGATTGGTCATTTGGGGATTGGGGAAGGAATTTGGTTGGGTGTCTCAGAGGGGTGCAGAAGGCTGCTTCCAAATCTAGAAAAAGCCTAGGAAATTTTTGCAAATTTTTCCATATTCTTGGGGCAAACCAAGTCATTACTACCAATCCAGGTCCTGGTGACTTGAGTCAGCCTATTCTCATGGCTTGGGTGGTCCAGATTCATCCTGGGAGGCAGGGGTCCTTGTATCAGATTATTTTTGATTTGAGCCAATCCCTTGATTGAGCTACTCATATGATCTGAACTCCCTGGATCTGTTTTGTAGTGTTGGGGCTGATGATTCAAGTCGTTTGGGACTGGGTTTGCAATCTGAGCTGTATTCTAATCTGGTTTCTGAAAAAAACCAGTCCAGACTGGCTCCCCCAGCCCAGAAATTGCCGGCCAGGCTCCAATGTTGGGAATTGCCATTTTCTCAAATTTTGGACATGGTTTGCCCAGAGAGTGGATTTTCCCAGGGGCCTCTCCATGCCCCCTGCTGTGTGCAATCTCCCTGAAGACCCCTTCTATCAAAATTACCAGGATTGAAGAGGTGGGAAGAGGTGAGAGTGGGATATCTTTGGGTGGGAAAGCCATCACCCAGCGCTCATCTATCACATGGGCTAGGTCACCCAGCTGTGACATAGGGTCCACTGGAGCCTTGGGGACCTTTTTCGTCTGGAAGGGGTGCTGATCTTTATCTAGTTGCAAGGGCAGGTCCCCAGGACTTACACTACCCTTTCCTTTTTTGACAGGGAGAATTCCACCCCTTGGGGCATGGACCAAAGCATAGTTCTTGTGGCGCTCTGGTAACTTTATGTTAAGAATGGCCGCAATCTTCTGGGGAGGGTGGGGGGCTGTCAGGTGGGAGGCATGGAATTCATCTATTAGGTCCTTGCAGTTTGTACAATCGCTCTCATTCACCCAGCTGTTCTCATATAATGGGTAACCTTTCCAGTTGACCAAGTACTGAATGGATCAGAGGGACCTTTGAAAAAGTTACAATGGCCTCCACCTCCTTTTCCTGGTATTCCCCTATCACAATTGGCTCAGGGGATGTTGGCCTTTCCCCCTTAAAGGGTGTTAGAAGGGAGGTATGGAAGACATTGTGCTGCTTCCAGTGCGCGGGCAGTCTCAGGTGGTAGGCTCAGTTGCCTAAATCCTTTTCAACATTAAAGGGTCCTGAGCATTTGGCTGCAAGCTTATGGGTGGGGGCTTTCAGGGGAAGGTTGTGGGTATCTAACATGACAAGGGAACAAACTATGATCTCATGCCCCAGAAGGCGCTTCCAGTCAGCGACCTTCTTGTAGTCCTCAATGGACTTTATTAAGTGTTTGCAAACCAGGTTGTGCATCTCCTGGAGAGAGCTTATGTGGTCCTTGGTGGTGGGAACTGCTGAGGAGAGTCAGGGATCAATCTGGAAGGAGGGGTATACCCCAGAGTGGCCTCAATGGGAGAGAAGTGGTTGAGGAATGGAGGGTGTTGTTGTACGCAAACTGTGCTAGGGATAGGTCCTTGGCCCAGGTGTCTTGCAAGGCTGTCGCATAGCAGTGCAAGTACTGCTCCAGTACCTGGTTCACCCACTCAGTCTGCCCATTGGACTGGGGGTGGTAGGCAGTGGATCTACAGGGTTTGATGTGAAGGAGGGTCAACAACTCTTCCCAGACCAGGGCCATGAACTGGGGTCCCCTTTCACTCACTATCTCCTTGGGGAGACCAAACATGGAAAAGACATGGTTGACAAATAAATTTGCGGTCTCCACCGCAGTAATAGAAGAGAGGCAGGGGATGAAGAGTGCAAACTTGGTAAATCAGTCTATGACTACCATTATTGCATCAGAGCCACAGGAGGGTGGGAGCTCCACAATGAAGTCCACTTAGACTGAGGTCAATGGCCCCTCAGTCTGCTGCAAGAGGTGTAACAGTTCCTTCTTTTCAAAAAGATCTGAATTTGCCCAGGCGCAGGTGACACAATGAGAGATCCAATTGGGAATGTCCTTTGAGGACCCAGGTTGATTATAGGTTCTCTTTATGAGATCTGCACACTTTTTTATACTGGGGTGGCTGACGGTCTGGGGGATGCGGTGTTCCTCAATGACATGGCTGTGTAGGGAAGGAGGAACCCAAACCTGATCACAGAACCAGATTTTTCCATCCTGCAAGGTATATGGAGTTCTCTTTTGGCGCATGGACTCTATGTCAGCCAGAAGCTCGATTCCTTCAGGGCAGCAGGTTTGGGAAGTGAAGACACATGGAAGGAGCAGAGTGTCAGGGTCTACATCAGCGAAGGATACAGTAGGGGGGCCAATGAGAGGATTTGGGGGGGGGCACTACCATTGTAAGGTCTAATGGGCTTTCCTCCCCATTGGGGAACAGGGAGGGGTTACAGCTGAACATGTCCAGCAAGACGTTCAGGGGACCTTTGATGAATTCATACTTAAAATGGAACCCACAGGGGTCTTGATATGAGTGAGTTTGCCGGTGTCCTAAATTCTGAGGTTTGCGGTAGTAGAGCAGGGTCTTATGGTCCATACAAATGGTAATTTTGTGCAGGGCGCCCTGCAGGAGATATTGCCAGCGGGTGAGTGACCACGCCACCACGCTAGCTCCTTAACTTACATCAGCCACACTTGCTCTGTTGCAGTAAACTTCTGGGAGTAATAGGCCACTGGGTGCTCAGCTCCCTCATGCTCCTGTAGCAGCATGGCACCCACTGCCACTGATGAGGCATTGCAGGCTACTATGAAGGGGTGGGACATGTCAGCATGCCGCAGGACGGGGGCTGTGATAAATACCTCCTTGATAGCCTCAAAGGCCTGCTGGCACTTGGGGGACCATTTAAAGGGGACATTCTTCCCGGTGAGGGGGTGCAGGGGTGCTGCCAGTTGGGCAAGAGCGGGGGAAATTTTCTTTAAAAAGGTGAAAGTACCAAGAAAGCTGCAAAGCTGTTTTTGAGTGGTTGGGGTAGGCCAAGACTGAAGAGCCTCCAGCTTTCAAAGGGACGGCATACCCATCCTTCAGGATTAATTTCCTATGAAGGTAACCTTGTCCCTGAAGAATTCGCACTTGGAGGTTTTAACAAATAGCCCTGCCTTGTGGAGGGCTGCCACTACCGCTTCAAGGTCCCTGGCGTGTTGTTCAGGAGTGGAGATGTCATGATTCTGATATGACTGGATGATAATTGTGGGACAGCTAGGACGGAATCTGCCAAAAATGATATCAGTTACAATTATTTGAGTGCCTTGAGATGAGGCGACATTGGTATATAACAGGTTTTTATTGGATTGCCTCTATATAAGGCAATAAGGCAATGTCAACATTTGATAAATACAAAGTAAATCGCCTAAAATTAGGGCGACAGAGGATTAGAGAATAACAGACCAAATTTGAGGATAATTGACGGAATAGAAAAGCCCAAGCCATGAGAGCAGTATCACCTAAAGCCGCTGTATATAAGCGAGATGGGCAATTGAGAGAGGTAAGTTTTTAATAGTAGAGAAGAAAAGGGACAGCGAAAGGTCGCTGTATTTACTAGAAATAAATAAATAATTGAATGGGGAAATTGCTCCTATTTTTTAAGTATATTTTCAAGTTTATCCAAAGGATTGACAATCCCCATATCATCTGTCTGTTACTCAGTGGGTTTGACATGTACAAACAACACGATAGATCCTAATGATAACGTCCAAATTTATAACAGGGGGAATGGACAAAAATTTTGTCAATATAGGCACCACGCATGAGAAGCGCAAGTCCAAACACATCATCAATGAGGCGCTGGAAGGTGGCTAGCGCATTCTTCAAGCCAAACAGCATCACTATGAACTGGAAAAGCCCCTGATGAGTGCGGATGGCTGTGAGCCACTCCTGTCCCCATACCACTCTCACCTGATTGAAGGCGTTCACCAGGCCCAACTTTGAGAAGATGCGAGACTTGGCAATGGCCTGGACAATGCTCTGCTCTAAGGGTAAGGGGTACGGGTCAGGGATGGTAATGTTGTTGAGGTGACCATAGTTGATGCAGGGGCGCAGGGACCTATCTGCTTTCCTGGTGAAAACTATGGGGGAGGCGATTGGGGAAGACTTATTGATGAGCGGCCCCTTCTCTAGCATGTCGTCCAGCCAACTGCCAAGAGCTCTATCCTCTTCCTCAGTATAGGGGTAGAGGGGGCAGTTGATCTTGACAAGGTCAACTGTTATCTGGAATGTTAAGTCATATTCGGAGTGTGAAGGGAGCTTGGATGCCAGTGACATGTTAAAAATGGCTTTATATGGGGATAGGAGGGAGGGAAAGTTCAGAGGGAGGTCAACTAGGATAAAGTCCGGTGGGACGATGGAACCAAGGGAGGTTCCCTGGGGAAGGGTCTTTAGCAAGGGAAACTCCCCACTCAACTTGAGGTTTTGGAACAACAAGAAGTTGGATGCAAGATTGATATGAACTTGTTGGCGGCGCCACCAACCCACCCCCAAAATTACTGGGTAGAGAAAGTCCTGTACAACTGAGAAGTGGTTGGTGAATCCAAAGTCATAAACTGAGAAGTGCAATGGACGTTGGATGTGGTGGGACATCATGGACTATAACAAGGCGCCCAGGATGCATGAAGCTTCCTCCATCGTTAGGTCCAAGGACTGTGCCACACCAAGGTTGATAAAGTTACCCACCACTCCGGTGTCAAGAAGGGCTTGCACTGTGATTTCCCCTGACTCCAAGGGATAGGAAATGGGAAACAAGAAATATGCTTGGTCCTCTTTATTGGGGTGAGCCAGCGAAAGGGCACCCAAGGAGGGGCCAAACCCAACATCAGGAGAGACTGGCCTGGGAGTGCAAGGGTGGGGTGCAGCTGATCCAGGGTCTCTACCACTTCCTTGTCCCACATGGGTAGATGAGGGTTAATATTCATACCCGCTCCACTCTCCTCAGGGGGGAGGAGGGGTCACCCTGGGAGACAATTTCATCACACTGAGAAGACTCTGAACACTGGGGGCCCAACGATCCAGCCTTCTGATCTGGGCTGGGGGCCGGCAGTACTGTAGGCAGGGGTTCCCCTGGAGGAGGTAACTGAGGCAGCCACCAAGGGGGAGCAAAGGGCAGCTAGACCAGTAGGACGCTTCCCTTGGCCACGACCACTGGCAGGGGGTTGTGTAGTATGGGGTGGCTTGGGGCGACGACAGGACATGTGGAGTTGTGCCAGGGCCTGGCCCCAATTTCACGTGCCACAGAAAATGTGACCTCTAAAGATCCAGGGAGAGGGTCTCAAGCTGTGTGGGCCGCTGCAGTGGGGTCCAGGGCAGCGCGGAATGTGCAGACCACAATTTCAACAGGGATGGGGACCATTGTAGCCAGGACTGCGAAGGCTTCAATCAGGGAGGGTAGGTACATGGCAGTCTGTCCCAAAGTAAACAAGTGGAGGAGGCGCACCGGTCTTGACTCAGGGGCCTGGACCGCTGAGGTGACCAATGCCAACAAGGGGGTGGGGTTGCCCAGTTCAACAGCAGAGCGGAGCACTCCCCTGACCCAATGGCGGGCATCCCCCATCCAGAGCGTCAAGGAGGGTCACGCTCTACTGTGCATCAGAAGGAAGCGGGGATTTCCCACCATCAGCAGTGAGGCGCACCTGGAGCTCTGCCAGGACGCCCAGGATTTGATTGGCTACCTAATCAGAAGGGATAGAGGGAACCCTCAACCCTATTGCATATACTGATGGAGTGATGCTCTCCATTGGTTCTTGGTGGAGTGGGGACCAATTCAGCAGAGCCTGGTTGCAGGCCCAGATGAACAAGGCCACCACCCATCAGGAAAAGGCCAGGTCACAGAGGGATATCACGTTCATAGTGAGGGCGTAGGCCAGTGCATCGCCCATCCCAGCAAGGAGGGTGGAGAAGGCTGAGATTAGTGGTCAGTTAATTATGTCACGAATTTGGCTAAGAATAACTAGACTGGGCTCCCAGTCAGGGTGCGCAAGCACCCAGTAAAGGCCCCTGAATGCCAAAGGCATAGCGGTCCAAGTGACTAATAGAATTGGGGTTCTATGGGAGACATGAGAAAAGAAAATTTTTGTAACGTACCAAAGGCTCCCAAGGCAAACTAGATTGTTACATTGGGGGCAACTGCAAGATTGTGAGGGCAACCCCCAAGGGTGAGAGATGCAGGGAGGATGACGACTCCACCAGGGTTCACAATTGCTGGCCTTTGGATTCAGATAGGGGGGCTTGCGCACCAGCAGGGGATGGCACAGAGGCTACCATGTGATTTGAAATGTATAAAGAGGCATAGTAAGACCCCTGTGAGGGGTTGGGACTGAGCTTCCCCTGGAGGGGGCACTCTAGATCCCGCTGGTGGGCTGGGCCAGCGGTGGCAGAGGCGGCTATGGAAGCCAAACTCACGTGTGGTGGGGCTGGGACGCCTGGGGGCTGCTCTAGCCAGGGACAGTTTTGGTGGACTCAGCAACTGAACAGATGGAAGGGTCTCCATTAAATGGATGTGTGAAAATGAACAAAGCAGCAGGTTCATTGTCAGGGGTGAGGCATATTATCAAATTTACACTCCACTGCTGAATGGTGGGATTGAGCAACCAGATAATCCAGTTAGTGAACATTGGCAGTAGAATTTGGGTGATGGCATATTTTTAGATTGAATAGCAGAATTTTTATAAAATTTAAGCAGTAGATGGAGCCCACCGCAAGCTAGATGGATAATCTGGAATTCAGTGAACAAAAGGAAAGATAATGAACTGACAACTACCCTCAGCTGGGGAAGTTGTCTTTTAAACTGAGCTATATGCAAGGGGAGGTATCGAGAAATTGGTCATTTGGGGTTAGGGGAAGGAATTTGGTTGGCTGTCTCAGAGGGAGGCAGAAGGCTGCTCCCAATTCTAGCAAAAGCCTGGGAAATTTTTGCAAATTTTTCCAAATTCTTGGGGCCAAACCAAGTTGTTAATACCAATCCAGGTCCTGGTGACTTGAGTCAGCCTGTTCTCATGGCTTGAGTGGTCCAGATTCATCCTGGGAGGCAGGGGTCCTTGGATCGGATTATTTTTGATCTGAGCCAATCTCTTGATTGAGCTACTCATATGATTTGAACTCCCTGGATCTGTTTTGGAGTTTTGGGGCTGATGATCCAAGTCATTTGGGACTGGTTTGCAATCTGAGCTGTATTCCAATCTTGTTTCTAAAAAAACCAGTCCAGACTGGCTCCCCCAGTCCAGAAATTGCTGGCCAGGCTCCGATGTTGGGAATTGCCATTTTCCCAAATTTTGGACATGGTTTGCCCAGGGTTTAAATTTTCCCAGGGGCGTCTCCATGCCCCCTGCTGTTGTGTGCAATCTCCCTGAAGACCCCTTCTACCAAAATTTTCAGGATTGAAGAGGGGGAAGAGGTGAGAGTGGGATATCTTTGGGTGGGAAAGCCATCACCCAGCGCTCATCTATCACATGGGCTGGGTCGCCCAGCTGTGACAGAGGGTCCACCAGAGCCTTGGGTATCTTTTCATCTTAAAGGGGTGCTAATCCCTATCCAGTTGCAAGGGCTGGTCCCCAGGACTTACAGATGTGCCACATCCTCTGAGTTCTGTTGTTTTATTGACAATGTAAATTCTAAAAATTAGAAAAAAAATCAGGAAAATTTTGGAAGGAAGAGTCAGAATTGGATCAGAATTTAACTTTATCAGAAAATTGATTGGTTGTTACAATAAAATTAAAAAAATGGTAAAATAAAACTTAAGAAATTGGGGGAATCAGGATATTGGGTGGCGGTAGGGGATCAAATACATGGAGTAAAATCTGCCATTTTGGCAGTTTAGCTAAAAAGTTTATCTAAACAAGAGCCTAATCCTCTCAATACAAACTGCTAGTCAATGTGGGGATAAGTGCAGACTTATAAGAGAAATAATAAAAGGCACTACCTAGATTAGTGCCATTTGTGGAAAGACTTACAGACCTGTCCAGTGGTTACTGGAAGATGGAGTTGTTGCTAGAGAATCAGGGAAAGTGAACCCTGATCAATAGTCAGGGACAGTTTGAGCTTAAGAGAATGACACAAAGGCTTTGCAACGTCCTGTGACGTTTTAACAAGCTATGACCAAATAAATGTAAAAGTAAAACTACCATGTAATTTAGTACCTGAAAACATCCTAAATTTTGTCAAACTTTCCATGACCACCTCAAACACCTAAAAGAAGTTTTTACCAGATTTTGAGCATCCAATTTAAAGTTAAAATAAAGCTTTTGTTTGGTTTAAGTTAAAACTAGAGTTTTTTGGGCACAAGATTAACCCACAATGGAGCAAACCACAAGAAGGAAAAATATGAGCAATTGTACCCCATGAAACAAAGAAGCGTACACTATGCCCAAGTTTAATTGGGGATAGTGAAATATTATCAGCTGTTAATTCCCATTTCACAGACTTAGCTACACTTTGAATTTAATTCTTTAATAAAAAATTATAGGTTGAGTGGAGCCAAAAGCCTGATCAGGCTTTTATAGACTTAAAAGTAAGATCAATAGAGGCACTAATTAAACATATTAGATTTAAACAACCCATTAATCATAATATAGATGCTATTGATGTCATACTGGAAGCGATACTAGCCAATTTGGGTGAATATAAGATTCAAGGTCCTATTAATTTCAATCTAAGGACTTCTTACAAGCAAAGAACTGCATGGTTACCAAAAAGTGTTTTCCTTGCTGGCATCAGGGCAGTTAAACTCTTTTGACCAACATATATTTAGTACAATTTAATGTAGTGATGAATTACTTATCACTTTGCTGGCTACACAACATAAAGGGCTTATTATGGGGCTTGTCAGATGAGCAGTACAAACTATAAGGTAAATAGTTTAAAATCACCCACCAATAAGTAGCAAACATCTGATACTGTATGGATTGTATAGACTGCCTGTGTTTCATCTTCAGGCATATGAAAATGACTGATTATATGAGTTTTTAGAATTTCCTGAAGATTAGTGTGTAAAGAAACTGAAGAAGTGAATCCTTTATTAAGTAAATGCTAAAATTATGCTTTACAAATTGACAAAAGTTTACAGAAGATGTTCAAGTCAATAACACCCCTACATTTAAGATATTAATCAAATTTAGTTAGTGTTGGAGGCCCATAAGCATGTTAGACATAGCAAATCTTAAAACATTGGTGTACCTTAAAGAACGTTATATTGGTTTTTGTTGTCAGACAAAGTGCATCAGGGCTTAGAACTTGGCATAACATATGTAAGTTTCAGACCTTTTAGATAATTTTAGTTCAACCAATCCCATTTTTAAATTACTTTTAAAGCATATCAATTGATATAATAGGACCATTACTCATGGCCTCAATCATAGATAATTTTAATGTAGCAAAAACCACATGATCAAACCTATCAAGGACACAGCAATGAAGTCTTATAATCTGGAATCAACTAATTGATTAATTAAAATTGGGTCATCACTAGTCAAGAGCGCCCTCTTGTTCTGCTATCTGATAATGTTAAAACAGCGTTTCTGATTTAGTGAGGAGATTGATGGAATGGGTAGAGGTAAAACACCAATTCACTACTATTTACACTCCTCATCAAATGGAAGTGTTGAATTCAATAATGGAACCTTTCAGTAATACTTAATAAAATTAAGATGAAATACAGATCAACATGGAACCATCTAATACCCTCATTGTTGCTTTACTATATACTTAGCTATCACCAAGTGATAACCATTTTATTTAAGGTACAATATTGATGAGAAACAGACTTACCAACCTTACTAGCCCTCAACTATTGGTGTGGACCACAAGACCTACCTACAGGCAACTTTTGTTAATAATTGACTGATTAACCATCTAGTACTAAAAAAAATAATTGACTGATTAATTAATGAGATACAGAAACGGCTAGTAATACTGAGTCAATCATTGCAAAGAGTCAAACAAGGGTCAGATAAGAACTTAACTACAGAATTTAGAATGACAGTAAAGGTTTTGTTCTATCATATCTCTTGTAGTCAAATTAGAGAATTCACAAGTCATCTGTACTGTACCAGCACCAATTTTGGCCAAAAGAGGAGCTGAGTACTCCAATTGGGATTAAAAACCAATTTATAGCTTAACAAAGTATATGTGGCACCTTAGATCCTTCCCCCCTCTTATCTTGGTAAGGGGTATTGTGGATGAAGCCACAAGTGTGCCAGATGAAAATTTTTAGTCTTTGGAAGGATCCTTCCAATAATTAACTATATATAATAGAAGAGTTTATTGAGAATTATCAACTGCAAGGATTGCAAACAGAGCTCTTATATAGCCGGCAGTGGATAAAATAATTTGCAACACAGTCAGAGTCCTATTATACCTGACAACTGCAATAACTTTGTTAGTGGGAAATGGCAACCAACAAGCCCCTTTTATACCCCAGGGTGGATAAAATAATTTGATAGCGGCTGATGACAGATGAACATAATACAATGCTACAAAGGCCAAAGATCAAAATATACTCCACTTGATGTAAGTTTCCCCCTTTTGAGCACCATCATCCAACCTATTTATTACCAAATCAGGCGAACTTCTAATTTCAGAATAAAAATGGGACCATGAATCTAGATGCCCCAAGTTGGTGTCACAAAAAGAATTAAATCTAATGCATATAAAAAAAAAAAAACTATTTATTGAATATAAAGGACTCTTCATCTGACTAGGTATTGGAAGTTAACAAGGTGATAACCAGTATCCTGATCATAATAACTCTAATGTGAGACAAATCTCCTACATCAAGGAGCTTGAGCAAGTGGATTTTGCAAAGAAGGCTGCTTTGAAGAAGCGTTTAGCATGGAGTTCCTGATTATCAAAGATAAAGGTTAGACCCCAAATTGTTTATTTTTTAATTATAAGCCTTGATTTATACTAGATGTATAAAAATACTTTGATTTTACATTCATACTATAGTCCATTACACAGATCTTCAATTTGGCTTTGTACTTCACTTTATTTGTCTTAAATGAAGATCTACAGTGACCAGTCTAGTTTTGGTTTAGAGAAGCATCACTAGTAATTAGCCTTAAATCTTTTTAAAAAGGAACTTGCAAGGAGGGCATCTTTTGAAGGTTGAAGTTTCCAATTAGCAGGGTAATTAATCTCTGGTGTGTTCTGTTTAGGAAGCCAAAGTAAAAAGTTATCACCAAAGTGGTGACAGAGTGCCCAAATGAAGAATTAAAGTAAAGAAAGAATGGTATTACCATGTGAAACTAGTTGAATGTCAAGCAAATGAATAATCACTCATAGAGGACATTGTAAACTCTTTACAACAAATTCAATTTTAGGTGCTTTATCTGTATATTCCACAACCTCTTATTGTAAGTCTAGAGACTCAACCTCTTGGGTTGAACTGGGACAAGTTTACTTATAGGAAGAAAAAGGGACCTAATGCCCCTGTGAAGCCCTTGGCCCAACTAGGGGACTTGGACAATGTTGTTGATGAACGTTGGGTAACAGCATTGGCTCTAAAAGACCCCTTTACAGAATCCCCCTTGGCTGCTTCTTCCCTTGTTGACAAGGTAAAGGAGGTTTTCAGGGAGGTAATCCAGGCCAGAGGCCACCAGCAGCACCTCCACCCTTCCTTGGCCTCCACCCCACCATCCCTCACTTCCTTGAACATTAAGAAAATCAACCTTGAAACTCAGGAAATGGTTCCTGAGTCAGGTAAACCAGTCTGGAACATAAAACCTGAAATTCTGGGTTCCAGAATGCTAGTCTGAGGCAAAAAGTCAGTCTTGAAAAATTTTAGAAAATATTTTAAACATTTGTTGGAATTGGCTCTGGGGGAATCCAATTCCGCCCCTCTGATCTAAGCAAATCTGCTCAAGATTGGATCAGTGAGGATACCTCCATTGCGGATCCCTGTATTATGTTTCCAGAGCTTCTATGATCTAGTGCATAAGCTAGCTGGCAACTCCCCAATCCCAGGCTGTTTAACTGTGACCACTTCACCTCTCCTGCCTAGGATGACCCATGACCCTCTTTCCTAACCACCTAGCTTAAAGAAAACTATCTCTGAAAGGGGCAGTTGTCAGTTCATTTTCACCTTTTCATTTAAATCTGATCATCTTCCATAAAATCTAATCTGCAGACTCCACCTGGTTTCCAAGATTTTTATTAAACCCATCAAAGTATGCTGCACTTTGCATTTTAGGTCTGATAGTCATTGAGTGGGCCCTCCAATCCCTTGATCCAGAAGCCCACCAAATGATGATCGCAATGATCAAAGGATATGCCACTGGCTTGCTATGCCAATCCATGACTCCAGAGAAACCTTTAGATCTACCAGAATCACTGCAAAGACCTACCTCTCCTTCAATTCACAGTCAACAAACTACAGGTCTGCCTACCTCTCCATGAGAGAATTGAAGTATTCAGAATAATTTTCCCCTCCAATCTACTAGTAGTTTGGTACAGTTTTGGACAAAATGAGGTCTTTGCCACTAATCATGTTTCTCTGTTTGAAGGCAAGGAATGGTTGTATGAACAATTATGAGGAGGTAACCAGGTACTGATTATTTAGCCACCTCATCATGAGTCAATATGGCACAACCCACTTTATTAAATTGATTCACTGCTCTGATGACGTTCCCAACCTCTCGACCCATTTCAAAACCCTGCAACAGGTTTAAGGCAAAACCCAAGGCCTCCTGACAGTCAAATCAAATCAATTTAATTTTATTTGCAAACCTGATCAGCATTTCCAAATTTTAAAAATAAAAATTATTTTCAGAGTCGTTATTATGATGAAACTGAAATTAGAAAATTTGAAAACAGAGCCCAAAGGTCACCAACTGCAAATCCAGGTGGATATAAATTCTCCTTGCTATCCCACCCTTGGGAGATGTGTCAGGTAAATGGCATAAGAAGTTTAAACTGTCCTCCCAGTTGGGATGCAAAAGCAATCAAAAGGCAAACCAGAATGCTAGTTTCATTGCCACTCAAATGACATTATATTGTGTAGTGAGATGTGTGATAAGTGAGCACCAGTGTGTTGCAAGCATAAAAAGGCAACTGGCAACAAACCAGGCTGTAGAAACTCCAGACCAAGTGGTCCTTGCTGCAGGGAGTTGAAAGATCATTCTAGCTGCTTTGGGATACTCCATGTGAGGGTTTTACTCAAAAACAGAGGCAAGGGGGAGGATCCTCGCATGAAGTGGAGATAAATGAGCCCACAGGATTCTGATATCCTGTTGGCGGATGGTTTTGACAATTGGTTTTATCCCAGGAGTTTCTTACATGATAAGCCCAGTTGGCTACAGAGGGAACTAAGGTTACTATAATGATGGGTATTGCCTAGTCAATGTAAGGTCTGATGGGCCACAGGGTTAGCGCCATAGGGAGCTTCAGCAGGAAAAATTTGAAGTGAAATCAAAAATTGAAACTCAAGGAGATTTTTATTAAAAATGTGAAGTTAAAGAAATCAACCAACAATTTCCTCAGTGTGTGATGACTAATTAAATAGTGGTCAATTTGGAGATAACTTATAAAAGCATGGGATTGGGGCCCTCAAAATTTGACCTAACCTGGCTGTTGAAATTCCAATATGACTGGATGATAAGCTCTGAAGAGTTACAGCAGAATGGTGAGAATCCGCCAACTAGGATGATAATTACAAGTATTTGAGCGCTTTGAGATGAGGCGATATTTGGTTATAATGGGTTGTTATTGGATCGCCTCCAAATACGGCGATAATGTGATGTTGACATTTGATGATATAAAACTAGATCGCCTCAAATTAGGGTGATAGATAATTGAATAATACCAGTTGAAACCAATGTGAATCAGCGGAATAGAATAGTTTAAGCTATGAGAATGGTATCATCCAAAGTTGCTTATATATATGTGAAATGGGAAATTGAAAGAAGGAGGTTGGTTTATAGTTGAGAGAGAGCAAAACAATGAAAGGTCACTATATTTATTAAATTAAATAAAAGTGTTGTCAGAGCAATTGCTCATATCTTATACATTTTCCAAAGTGTCTGGAGGACCAACGAACCCCATATCATCTGTCTGTTGTTCAGTGGGTTTGACCTGTGTGACACTTATGGCGGATCCCAACAATACCACCCAAAATTATAACAGTGGTGCTCACTACAGGGGGTTATTGATCAAAATCTAAAAATAATCTCCAGTTGCTGGACATGTCTCATCAGGACTGCTTTTCCTAGGAATCTTAATGAAGTACTAGTCAAATACAAATAACTCAAACTCACTTTAGACGCGGTGCTCAAAAACAGGATGAACTTCTTTAAGAACGAAATGCCATTATGTACCAGCTTGACAGCACGTTCAGTAAAATGCAAATTTTGGGACAACAAAACAAGCAACTCGCTGATTGCTTAGTTGACACTACCAAATGACTGCACTGTGCAGAGAGGAAATTGACCAGTACATCCCAGCCCCCTCATTGGGAAGGGGAAGAATGACATAGAGTGGAACATTATGACGAGGAATATGATGCTGGTCAGAGCTACTACACCCAGGAGTGTAGCTCTGGATATGGGTATAAATCAGAGCACAAATTCCCTCAAGTAATGGCCATACTACCCACAGCAGAAGGTCACACGACCTCTGAAGCAGCAGACATCCCAACCTCCACTGGACCAGCTCCTCATCGAGAGACTGCTTCTGATCTTGACCCATTTCTCAGTATGAAAACTAAAGTTGCGTCTATGAATAAAACAAGGAGGTCAATATTAAGAAACTTCATCCATTTGATCGAAATGGGAATATCCATGGCTTCTTCAAATGGTTTGAGTTTTCAGCAGTCTGTGCATCTGATTGACATAAAAAAAACTGTTGATAACTGCCTTGGATGTTAAGAGCTGATCAAGTCACCTGCTACCTTACAAGCAGCTCCATTACCTACCAAGATGTAAAGGATACCATGATTCAACTGTTTGGGGGTACCTCAAAGATGTCACAGCAAAAGGCGGAATTCCTGACTATTAGGTTCTGCCATAATGAGACCCTCATGGAGTTCGCTAATCAATTTACAGTGGAAGCTCATGTGCTGATTGGGGCAGGATATTTAGCAGAAGCTGATGTGTGCATCATAATGACCTCTGCGGTGAAGCCATACTGTGAGCTTCACATAGTCATTTTGCCAATTCTGGATGATGTCATTCTCCTGCTCAAAATTGTGCAGTTCTTACGCCACATATCCCCTAACTTCCCGCTGCCAAATATGTAATGGAAGAATACTGCCTCCACTGGACCCTCTTATTTGAAGGGAATACGCTTGTCTGGGCCACACTCCACCTAGCAGCCCAGACTCTACTATAATTCCGCGCCTCATCCTTGGCCAAATTACCCTCAGCAGTTCAACTACTATCCTGGCGCCATTTACAAAAATTGTCAGCAACCTAACTACTAACCTGGACCTAGTTACGCTGAATTCCATCAATCGTCTTACTAACCTGTCTCTGGTCACACCAAACGTCCCCAAAACTTCTGACATGGACCCTCTTATGAAAACCAAGTTGCGGCTCTTATGAGGTTAGTTGCTATGAATGCAGTCTCCCTGGCCACTTGGAATAAAGCTGCCTTAACCGTCATTTTCGCTACATAAAACAAGATCAATACTACCAGGGAAAAGATGGTAGGAGTAGAGATGGCACTCTCTACCTCTTTAATCCCAACCCCAAACGTCCCTGAACCAATAGTAGTATATCCCACAGAAATCCCTCAATATGATGACGAGATCTTATATAAGCAACCAGTTGGAGAAGTTAATATAGTGATATGAGCGCAAGCCAAGGCTTTAGCAGATGAAGGACCTGAGGAACAACCAAAGTCATACGCCTGCCAAATGCTTGATCAAGCTCCCTTTGACAAGCTGAATTCCTCCGCAGATGCGCCAACTCTGAAAGGAGTAAACGTTGCCCTTTCAGTAGACGTCATTGTTAAAGAATACCCCAAAGTCGTTGAGGGGATAATGAGTTTTCTTGAAAAAAAGACTCTGTAAATGTCCACATATTAATCAGTTAATATTCTTCTTATTCTAAATGAACATGCTGTGATATTTTTGTAGTGAAAAATAGAGTTTGCGCTATAATAGATATAGGCGCTCCAGTCAATATAGTTTCTACTAAGTTGATGGCAAAATTGACGTTAAAACTGATGTGGAACAACAAATGGTGTACAAGACTACTGGAGTGGAAAGCATCATCACTGAGGGAGCGTACAGTGCACTACCTTTGTAGTTTGGGTCCATTGTCGTTGTAGCTCTGTCAATAGTGATACCAAACAATAATTACAACTTGATAGTTGGAACTTCTTTCTTGCAACATTTTGGGGCTGTCATTGATATTATAGAGGAGACCTTTGCAATATTTTGGGGCAGCGGATCCCAATTTACTTTACTTCTATCAGAGTGCATAAGGATGTGGCTCACATGGGCCATACCAATCTTGCATATAGTGATGGAGTGATTCCAGTCCACTATCATTGACTAAAAATCAAACTTGGCCCCTTCCACAGAAGATATACAAATACCAAGGGTTATCTCTCCAAACTGCAGGGCCTATATCTATTCCTTTCAGACACCAAGTCCTAGTGAACACCAATTTAGAGGTGGAAGTGCCTGCCAGGATTTACAGGGAGGTCACTGGGTCATATCAGCAAACGCGGCTTGAGCCTCATGTGGCTCCAGGGATTATACACCCAGGGCATGGAAATATCAAGTTTTTGTTAGCGAACTTCCAGAGCAAACCAATGCAAATCCACTGACACCAAGTAGTGGCATATTTAGCACTTGACCCCAATTGAGGAGGTCCTTTAGGTTCACAAGTTCAGTTTGTTAAATGAATTTGGTCTAACCGTTGAGTTGCCACCCGGCGTAATGACATTGGCACCATGGAAGAACTTAATAGGGCTATCATAAGAGCAAAAAGACCAAGTGATAGCTTTATTTCAGAAGTAAAAAGATATTTCACTGTTGACAACCACAATTTAGGGTGCGCTCAGGGGGTGGTCCATCTATTGGACACAGGAGATCATCCTTCCATAAGGTCCTGGCCAATCCACCAATCAAGGGCAGCAGAAGACATTGCGCTGAGGAAATTGATAGGTTGCTGGATCAAGGGATGCTCAAACTGTCCATGAGTCCTTGGGCTTTGCCCGTTTTGATTGTAAAAAAGAAGGATGGAACCAACTACATAGTAATAGACTACTGGAAGCTCAATAGTATTACAAAAAAGGTCTCATACCCCTTGCCACAGATTGATGGCCTTGGATTGGCTAGGGGGAGCTTGTTACTTCTCAGCAATGGACTTGATATTGGGTTACTGGCAAATTGACTTTCCCACAGCGGAACAGGAGAAATGCGCCATAATCATATCCAAAGGCCTTTTCCAACTGACCTGTATGCCCCAAGGGCTGTGTAACTCCCCAGATACGTTCCAACGAGCCATGGATACTATCCTCAGTGACCGGAAGCTGTCATGTGTCCTTATATACCTCGATGATATCAAAGTTTTCTCTCAAACCTTTTCTGAGAACCTCAATCATCTGGAAGCAGTATTCCTCCAGCTTGCTAAGGCAAACATCAAAATTAAGCCTTGAAAGTAACTTCTTCAAAGATCAGTTGGAATACCTGAGGTTTGTGGTAGACTCCAAGGGGCTGAAACCACAGCTGGCCAAGGTGGAGGCCATCCAAAAAATGACTACACCTAATAGTAAATGTGACATACAGGTACTATTGGGAATGGTCAGTTAAACCAGCACTTCATCCCTAACTTTAGCTGTATTGGGGGCCGCTATTTAAGTTATTAAAAAAAGATATCATGTTTGAATGGACGTAACATCATCATTATGGCTTCAATACACTTTGAACGGCGCTGATCAGTGCACTAATGCTACACTATCCAATCTTTGATAGGGAGTTTATCGTTCAGATGGATGGATCCCTTTCCACTGTTGAGGCAGTTATTACAGAAAAATGATGAGGGAGAGGAGCGTCCAATTGCATATTGCAGTCAAAGTCTGAACTTCCATGAGTATAATTATACCGTGACTGAGTGAGAGTGCTTAGCGGTGATCTATGCATGCAAGCAATTTAGGGTCTACTTGCATGAGGTGAAGTTTAAAGTCATAACAGAGCATGCATCGTTACATTGGTTGCAGAACCTCAAGGAGCCTGAAGGGCGTTTAGCTCGCTGGGCTCTTAAGATGCAGGCTTATGGCTTTGGGATCCTTCACCGCTCAGTAGTAAAGCATCATAATGCCAACTGTCTATCTCGATTGTCAACCATTACTGTGATGGCAGATCTCAGCAATGTGATGTATGATAAGATGCTCAGAGGAAAATACAATGACAAACCACCCCAAGTGATCAAAGCATTAAATAAGATTTGAGAAAATACCTTCCAATGGAATGGGAAACTTTACAAGCAGATTGGCAATTCTACAGTGAATTTTCTGCAACCCTCAGCATGGCCTGGGATTATTATGAGCACCCACAAGGCAGTCAGACATGGTGGTGTGCGCAAGACAATGGAGCTGCTGCACCCTCAGTACTATTGGGAAAGTATGAACTTCAATGTGCTTGAAACCATTTCCTGTTGCTACCAGTGTCAAGTGGAAGTGACATTCCATCAGAATACCTAATACCGGTTAGTGAAACCACATTTCTCTTGGCATACAGATCTCCCTTGATGTCGTTGGGCCTCTGCCAATAGGAGCCAACTGGTGTAAATACATTCTGTGGCTATCAACCACTTGATAGGTGGGTTGAAGCGCAGGTGATACAGGATTAGGGGGCGGTCACAGTGGCCAAATTTGTATTGGAATGTATTATCCAGAAACATATCTGCCCTCAGTTCATTCTTACTGATAATGTAATTAACTTCACCTCGCACATCCTCCCCAAATTGAATGAGCTCATGGACATCTGTGGGGTTCTGACAACCCCATAACACCCCGAGTCTAACAGAATGGTCAAATGGGTTGATGGGACCCTGGTGAACATTATTAGGATTCTGGTAACCAATAGATCCTCTGATTGGAGTTCTCTCCTTTCTACTGCCATCTTTGCTTACAATATCAGCTATCATTCTGCCATGGGAAAGAGTCCCTTTCAACTGTTATACAGATTAAGCCCTGCTCTTCTGGCATTGCTTTATTCGTGCATAGAAGATACTAGTGGAATGGATCCCCGCCATTACTTAATGAATTTAGCTGAAACGTTGATCAAGTTGCAAATGAAAGTATACTCATTCAGCTTGGCAAAGAGGATTAAGAATTTGTCTGCTGATCAAGTACAATGCAGTGGGTTGACCAAGTTCCAAGAAGGTGAGGTGGTTTTGTTCCATGACCAGCATGGGTTTGGGTGGAAGCACAAGCTGGCCAACATATGGGTTGGTCCATTCAAAAAATTGAGAAAACTGGTGTTGACACATACTCCATCAAAGACCCAGAAATTGGTCAAATCATTGATTGCATACATGCAAAGTTTCTCTGAGAATATAAACAATAGGAGACTTATCATCCAGTAAAAGGGTGGGGTAATGTTGAGATTCTGATATGACTGGATGATAAGCCCTGAAGAGTTACAGGGGAATGGTGAGAATCCGCCAACTAGGATGATATTTATGAGTATTTGAGCGCCTTGAGATGAGGCAATATTGGGTTATAATAGGTTGTTATTGGATCGCCTCCAAATAAGACAATAAGGCAATATTGACATTTGATGAATATAATTTAGATTGCCTCAAATTAGGGCAATGGAGAATTAGAACACCAGCCAAAACCAATGAGAATCGGTGGAATAGAATATTTTAAGCTATGAGAATGGTATCATCCAAAGTTGCTGATATATATGTGAGATGGGCAATTAAAAGAAGAAGGTTGGTTTATAGTTGAGAGAGAGAAAAACAATGAAAGGTCACTGTATTTATTAGATTAAATAAAAGTGTTGTTGGTGCAATTGCCCCTATGTTATTTATTTTCCAAAGTGTTCAAAGGACCAACAATTCCCATATTGTCTGTCTGTTGTTCAGTGGGTTTGACCTGTGCAACCCTTACAGAGGATCCCAACAATACCACCCAAAATTATAACACCAGCAAACTTTAGAGGGAGGGGAAAAACAATTTCAATCTGAACTAACTTCAAAGGTATTGGTAGCAGGCTGAGTCACTATCAACTTGACCTATAACAACTGACTTGCAGTCTCACTGCATTTCTGATAGTTAGTGTGATACCATCCTGCCAGATGGGCAACTGGAAACCCACAAGCTCACCCCACATAGGGGAGGTCCTAACTGGTCAGAAATGGGTTCAGGATACCCAAACCACCCGTGCCCAGTCACTTGGGTATTCATTTTGGTCAAGTGAGTAGCATTGAATGATAACTCAGATTTTTGAGGTGAGGGTTTTGAGCTAGCAGCAACATTCAATGGTTGAGGTACATACCCATCAGGCTTTGTTCCCAAAGATTTCAAGGGGATTTCCAAGATGAAAATATTATTACCTGATAGCTTGATGCCATTGGCAATTTTGGCTGAGGATTCATCACTAAACGTATTCCAATTATAAGTACATGCATATTGGGCTTTGTCCCTGTAGATTTTGGAGCAGTTTTCAAACTGATGATATTACCTGATGCCCTGACACTATTGGAAAGTGTTGCCAAGGATTCAACACTTAATTCTGTACCTACTGAATATGCGATCCTCTTGGGCTTTGTTACCATGGGCTTAAGGTATTTGAACTTTGATTTCAAAAGCTCAGCACCATCAACTTCATAAGATCCTTTCTGCTCATGGGGTGGAAGTTTCTTATGATTTTGGCACATTTTTCCTCAATTCGCCATACTAATCCAGCTGAGGCAAGCATGGGGACAGGAGGAGGAATCTTCAGAGGGAGAGCTGATATCCAGTTCATCTACCACATGGGTGAGATCATCCTGTATGATGTGAAGGACAGCTGCCCTCTTTGGACCCTTTTTATTGAGGAATGGAAACACTGCCCATTATAAGCAGAGGGGATGCTCCCCTGGACTTACAAGATGCCCCTGCAAGACCTGTGGTTGCCCTCATTGCAGCCATCTGGTTTGTCATAGGGGCCTTTGTATATTCTTGAATATTTATTTTCCATACAGAAATAATATGGTATCCATCCTACAAGTAATCAAAACTGCTAAACCACTGAAATTCTGGGCTTTCCACTGGGTTGTTACACACCAAGATTGGAAGCCAGTCTTACTTTAATCAACAGGTTCCATGACACTTATTAGCAACTCAGCCACACCAACTACCCAAATTAAATGAGTAAGGGCTGAGGAGCTGACATTATGCTATATGAGTATCCACTTTGGCCTCAAGTTTAGAAGGGGAAGTAATTCTATGAACCTTTTAGGATGACTATATCTGCATAAAATATGTATGCCTGTCATATCTGATACTAAAAATCTCCGGATGATGTCAACTTGCTGATCCTTCATATTATCAGCATATATTAATATCATAGTCAGCCCAGGTTGGTTGCGCTACTAGGACTGTATTAAAGTAGGGTGCATTCAATGTATCCATAATGTATTGAAGGAACTATTCATCTGAAACATTGTTTTATCAAATTTTTTTAATTAAAGCAGTATATGATTAGTTCCTTAAATTAATCCAAAAAGCAATCAAATTAGTGATGTCCTTATGTTGGAAGCAGTAGAATTTTTACTGAAATTTTTCATTCAAAATACAATATATTATGAGCACATTACTTCCATAATTCCCAGGTATAAAAAGGTACATTTGCACTATGTCATCATCTGGCTACTTTAACCCTTCAAATGATATTCTGCAAATATGTTTTTAAAAAATGGAGCTTAGGTAAATCTAAAAATGCATAGCATAAACCTTATTTTTTTATTACATATATGCATTTTTATATTTACCTAAGCCTCATTTTTGGACACATGTTTCCAGAATATCATTGAAAGGGTTAATTAATAATCTGAATACTCACAAAAAATTTATCTGCAACTAACTCTATAGTTGCCCTTCTATGTATTGTAGACATCCAGGCATTTTTCAATATTTATATGATCTAATTTAAAAATTAGCACATATATAATCTTTAAAAGGATAGAGTTGTATTTTGATTTAACGGTATCCCAGATAAAATCCTGATTTTAAAAACAGGCTTATCACTTTGGGGGATTTGTGGATTTTCTACCATTTTTAAGGTGTAATTTAGAGTACTATATATATCTGATCTTTTAGCCTTGGTGCTGGGCTCATTGGATGCCATTTAGAGGGAATATCTTAGTTTTCCCTTAGAGTAAAGAGATATAGGAAATCGATGTAAAATAAACAAAGTAACAATTGGAAGACAACTTAAATTTATTTATTTATTTAGCAGTTCTTTATGCCTGTCTATAATAATTAAAAAGACATAAAATGCTTTAGATTGGTAAAAAAACTCAAACAAAATGATCAGAAGAAGCATTTGATTGGTGCAATCCTTCAAATCCCTGCACATTCTGATTTTTTTAAAATACTTGCGATGTACTCCAAATCCTACATTGTGAAATATTGGTAGATTTCTGAAATTCGCAATACCATTCTTAAAAAAGCTCTATATTCATTTTAAAAATATTAGGGAAGACCACTGCCTCCCGATTTCGATCTAGTAGATGAACCTTGGGTAGAGGACGATTATGACTGTGTTGGTGTTGCGCACCAATGCCCCGAACTGAGATAGCAAATAGCAAGGCGGTCCATGGAGTTCCTGGCCTATCATACGCCGTGCATGGAGGTTTTCCAGGTTTTTCCTCCTTTCTCATGAATTCGATTTCCCCATTAATCGGTGCGGTATCGTCCCCAGGTCGGCCCACCTCAAATAAAATGTGAATACAGACCAGTAATCGAGGGAAAAAGTTCCTATCGCGTATTTATTGGTCCCTACTAGATTATGTACAAAGCGCTAGTGGTTGTTTGACGCCGTAAAATGTTTCGCAGGAAATTAAGTTTAGATGGTAAAGGCAGGCGTAAAAGTGGGTTCGAGCGTTTGTTATAAATAGCAGTAGAAACAAGCTTGAACCTCTCTATTGAAGGATGTATTTATGCAAACAAGTTTGGGGTGATATTAGGTTTGATGGTATCCAAACCTGGCCTATTTGTTTTTACGGAGGTGAAAGATGAGAGTATGGCTGCTACTGGCGAGATTCGCTCTGGGGTAAGAAGCATTATCACTTATTGATTATTTCAGACAGCAGGTGAAGCTTCCAAGATTCAGCGAAAACAAGTTTGGCAAACTTGAGACGGTAGATGTTCTCAGGACGTACTTGCCTACCGGGGAGATATTGGATGATATTGCCCGTACCGAAGTTCACGTGATGCGTAATTTATCTTTGACGCGTATGCTTCAAGTTCAGGGTTCGGATTTAAGCGATGGTACTTATATCCGCTCGCTTAGCAGTAAGCCAGATCTTAATGAAACTGAGGCACAAGAATCCTTCTTTCACCAAGTACTTTGCAAAATGTTTTTGTGGTTAAAGTTTAGCCTATAGACCATCATGACCCTAAGATGGGTACCTTTAAGCAAAGGTTTCTCATCAACAATCGTTTTTACAAAAGGGGCGGGCCCATCCTTTGTAAGCGCTTATAGGAGTATTTTCTCACTTTATAGTGGAGGTCAGTTCCGGCACAGAGATTGTACCAGAGATGGTTTTTGTCGGAGCAATATTGAACCTGGCCAGGATGCTAAATGGCATGATTATAGTGTTAGAGCAAAGGTATTACGGCGGAAGCAAACCTTTCCCAGACCTGTCCACTGAAAGCCTAAAATATCTCACAATGCAACAGTCGGTAGATGATGTGGGGCGTTTTGTCAAGAGAGTTAACTTGGACACCATCGTTAAGGGTAAGGAGAGGCCGAGATGGGTAGTGGTAGGCGGAAGTTATGGGGGCAATCTCGCCGCTTGGGCAAAGGCAATGTACCCCGAACACATTTACGCCGGTTGGATATCTTCCGCACCCATCAAGGCGGTTGATACCTTCCCCCAATACGATCAACAGATATCAAAATCACTGGTATGCCATGGTAAATTGCACCAGGCCATTTTACAACTTGACGCCATCCTCAAAGAAAACAGAACAAAAGATTACATCAATGATTTTCAATGCCAGGGTCTGATCCCCGCAGATTTTGCCTGGGCTTTGGCGGAAGTCTTGGGTTATTTGGCCCAGTACTCGATCCCTCAGCGCCCGCCTCACATTAGTGGTTTATGTGATAAGTTGGATGGGAACGGAAGTGAAGATCAACTGGCGAGCATGGCTTCCTTTTACCGGGAATTCTTTTTAAGCTATAAAATCACCTGCGGAATGCTCGCTGGACGCGATGAGATCATGGACATCTATCCCGCCAACAAAGCCGCGGTTGCAAGGCAAAACTTTTATCTCATGTGTAATGAGATGGGCCACTTTCAAATTGCCCCAAGGTACAACCGTTTAAGGTCACACTCCATCAACCACCGCAGCTTCCTTGATCGTTTTTGTAAGGAACCCTTTGGGATCGTCCGCCCTCCAGATACCGCTAAAACTAATGAGAGGTTTGGTGGTTTCAACATTAACGTCACCAAATTGGTCTTTACCACTGGGGATCTAGATCCATGGTTCCATCTTACCCTGCACGACAAATCAAATTCTTCCTCCGACGTCCCGATCTATGTTATCCGGGGTGCTCGCCACAACTCCGACCTGAATGCCCCGGGACTCGGTGGCGAGCCACCCAACCTCGCCAAAGTGCGTGACAAAGTTTTTAAACATCTCGAGTTTTGGCTGTCCATTCCTAACCCCAAATAATCATTTTTATGCCCCTTAATTTCTATACCATTTACTACTGGTTCTTCTATTTTATTACTGCGAGGTAATAAATTATTTATTTTTGGCACATTTTGTAGAAAGCAAATGCAGCCTCTATCATAAAATCTGGCATCTGCACACCAAATGTGAAAATAGATCATCTGATATAGTTTGCACCAAATAGATTTGAGCAGATGAAATTTAGATCAGATTTTTTTAATTATAAAGGCTTATACTTTACTGTCAACAAAAATATTAAATTTGATAAATGCTTTTATCTGTATGATGGACTTAGAAGCAGAAGTTAACAATTAAACCATATGGGTCCATAGCACTCAACTTGACACCTGATTTTACCTACCTATTTCAAGTTTGAATCCTGGCCGAGCCTAACTAAAGTAGTGAACTTTTAAGCTTGCAACCCCCCATTAGGCACCCAGAAAATAATTACTATCGATGCAAGGTAATATTCTACCCACTTCACTTTTACAAATAATTTTAAGCATGCGTTTAAATTTATTTAAGTTGAGTTAAGCTTGTGATAAATCTACCATACTAATTAAGGGATATAGATGAACCCTAATCAGTGTTTTTTCTAAAGCCTTTTCATGCTGTCAGGCCAGCTAAGAGAATTGCCCAGCTGTTCCAGGAGAGTTCAGGTATTTCGAAGCCCCCAGTATAATTAATCAAAATAGGTGAAGTTGATATTGTGAAATACTAGCCTACAACTAAATAATTAAAAGTAGTGATACTTTATTTTATAAAATATATGTACCGTTTAAAGTACCGGGGAAGATTAAGGATACAATAAAATGATTAGTGCAGACCCATTGGTGCTGAGAATATATGGGAATCACTATCCAAGTCTCATGAATTATAGGTTGGAATGAGAAGGAAGAGCGCTATATTTCGTAGGTTGGTGGATCACTAAAGAAAAATTAATAATCGTTAGCTTGATAATCCAATGTAATTCAATGGGATTTCTAAGCCGCTAGCCGTTTATCCGTGCTTCGCTATGGTGTCTATAAAATTAAAGATTTTCAATCTATTAATTTAGATTTTATATTATAGACAAACAAAACCATTCAGCCAAATCCAATTGTTCAATCGAATCAACCAAAAACTACCAACCACTTAGGCAAACCTAACTGAAATTATTAAAACAACCAATAACTAATCACCCCTCAAAGCTAAACTGTGTCCTATCGATTCAAACAAAAGCCATCAACCACTCGGCCAAACAAAAAAAACCTATCGAATCAATCAAATAACACCAACCTGCTACCCGAAACATTTCTTTATACTTAAAATCATTGAGCAAGTGACATATCTTCCAAACTACTAAATCAACTTCGACTTAACTTGCCAAAAGTATTTTATTAATTAGGTGAACCAAATTAGGCAGGTTTTTAAAATTTATAAACCTAACATCCAGATACCCATGCTTCGCTACAGTCTTTAAAGTTTATCAGATGATAAGCTCACATTGTAGCCTATAGGCTGTGCCAGTGCTACTCTCCAGCCACTCGGACTAACAGCTTCACTGTTGCCCTCGTGGCTGGAGAGCTGATTATCCTAACTACTTAATCTACTTAAACTCTAATGCTGATTTTTGTTGAGTTTTAGGTGAGCAAATTGGTGAATTATTAGATAATATTCACCAATTCTCACCCACTCACCCAAATAGATTAAACTTATCTGACTCGATTAGCTTCAGGTGAGCAATTTGGTGAATTGTTCAGATATTTGTCAATCTTCACCCACTCGCCCAAACAGATTGAACCCATCAGGCTCGATAATTTCAGATTCGATATGATTCGCCAATTCTCACCCACTCACCCAAATAGATTGAACCTATCAGACTCGAAGGTTTCAGATGTCAGTCAGTGAGTGAGTGAATGTGTTTTAAGTAGATTCGTAATTTAAATAATATTTTTGAACCTTATAGCCCAGTGGCACACCACATACGGACTGAATCAATTTATTCAAGTCAAGCTGACCAGGGGATGGACATTACCAAATTCTCAAAGAGAAAAAATAAAATAAACTCCCTAAAAACAAACTGAAATGCGCAAAATGAGCGGATCAACATACACATCAAAATGAAAATATAACCAACCAGGTGGGAAAGTAAAGAGCTTATTATCTGACCATGGTGGGAGGGGAGGGGGATTGGGTGGCTCTTCATTAGTAGAGTTATCTGGACAGAGTTGACAGCACAAGGTGGAAAGCAGAGGTGTGGGGCATCCATGGGGTGGGGTTTAAGCACCAAAGTTTTTAGTTAGAGCTGGGATGTCATGACAGCTTTATCAAACTTAGTGAGATCATGTTTGGCATGAAGGTGGGCGTCCAAGAAAGAAGCAAAGGTGTCAATACTGGTGCAGGAGATTTTTCTCCTGGTAGTAATTTTTTGTGTAGCTACTCTGCAGAGATATATGGAAGCCTTAAAATGAAGATCAAGGATTTCATTCTTAGCAGCAAGGGGAAAATTTGTCATGGCTTTAAGATAATATCATAATGGGGACAAACACTAAGGACAAAACTGCATGTCATGAGGCCAAGAAGGTGAAGTTGGAAGGCCTCCCTGACCTCAAACATACCCTAGATCAATGCTGGGTTAAGGTGAGATATGCCCAGGTTGGTCCTAGGGATATAAGAGAAGTTCAGCCCTGTATAATAGCAGGTATATTAAAATGAACCAGCTTTTTGATAAAAAAATGATGGTTTGCTTCAGTTTCTCAGTGAATGGGGTCTCAAAATCAGTTTGGTTTTTGAAATTTCTATCTCAGGTCAGCCTTGCCTACAATTGATAACCCAAGTTTGGTCAATTGTTAAGTATAATTTACTGTCCAATGAAAAGTATGTGTCTATTGGTACACCTCAGTTTAGCACTGCTTCCATCAATTGATTGTTCCCCCAAGTTCCCTTAAAATTATTTTCTTGAGACCAATCTCTCTTGTTGGTCAACTTCCCTCATAATAAAAACCCTTTGCTAGTATACTTTTTATATATATTATCTTGGATGAACCTGTGCACAGACCTATTTGAGGAGGTCTTGTGCAATGCTAGCAATTTAATTTTAATAACAGTAAATCTCTCCTCTATGCACCAGTGAACTGCCCAGGTTCCCTCCAATCTGTGCCTCCTATATACTCCCACTCAGAGCACCACTTGGGTATGAACCTCATTTTAGGGTTCACTCCCACCTTGTTTTATTTAACCGAGGCAAACCAACCAGGGGACAGGCATTACCAAAAGAAAGAAACAACATGAAACCTGAACAGGGTCACATTGTTGAAGAAAGTTTTTCCACCTCTGGATCAGGGCTCAAATTTTTCTGGTTACATCATGGGTAAGTTTTCGTGTTATTAGACCTACTAACCACCACTAGCTTCCTTTGGCTGGCACCCCATTCAATGTGCGAAGGGTGGAAATCAAACCTGCAACCTTCAGGTTGGTAGCCATATGCCCTACTGACTCGCCTTCCACCCCCTCACTCCCACCTTGTTGTTAATTCAATTTTGGTTCTTCCCTCTACTGATAACCACCCTACAACCTAGGTTATCACAGCTCAAGTACCCTCTGCTAGGCTCTAGTAACTTTATTACTAATTAGTAGTTCTCTGGTGTTGGACCTGTGCACCAAGCCCTACAATGCTGGGAACAGGAGAGTTATAAACACTCTCCTTACAAAATTGGAAGGTGGTATTCCCTGTACCAGCATCTTGACAGATCCAGTGGCAGCTGATCAAAGGTAGCAATTTATAGGGGTGCAAATTGCTGTATGTGTGAGTTGGTGATCACTTTGGAAAGGCTCTGCATTAAATTTAGGTGTATTAATGCAATGGGGAGTTTAAGTATCAAATCTGAGTTTAAATATGTTCATGTGGGTTAATAGAGGAGGAAACAAGTTTACCCAATTTTTCACCTCTTCCAATAGGGTCCAAGGATTCTAGTTGAATTAGATTAGGGCACCAGTAGTAGTGTGAGCGATGTGGAGTGAATAGGAAGTTGTGTGGCTGTGAACAGTAGTCCAAGCCTACCCCAAAAGGCTGGCTCAATTTTGGATAGGTGAGGGTGGCTGAAGTTTTGGTGGGGTCAGTAAGTTTGCACTGGCCCAGTAACCAAATGGGCTGGGTGAGAGGTGGCAGCAAACTTTTATATATCATGAATCAATTTATGGAGTGAATTGTGGGAGTAAGAAGGATATGAAGAAGACCAATAAAGTCAAGGTGGCCGCCCTCTCTAACCTCCAATAAACCGTGGATTAATGATGGGTTAAAGCCAAGCAATCCCTAGTTAATTACCAGATATCATGAGATGCAGTTACAGATGTTACATTGATGACTTTAAAGTTTACCCATTATAGTTAGGATCCCAAATGGCAAAGGAAGTAACTGGCTTCTTTTGGAGCTGTGTTAGGACTCACAAGAGCTACAGACCACAAGGCATCGCCAGTCTCAAGGGGCTGGGAATAAGCACGTTGGAGGGGGTGTTGGAAAGGCTCCAACTAGGGGGATTGTTACCCATACGCCATTTAATTTAGAAAAATAATCAAAATCAGGCTTTTTATAAATTGTTTTAGGTAATTTAAAGGAAAACTTAATAAAAGGATAACCCAACTCCCTACCATTAAAAGGGTGCTGGGTCATATGGTGGGGTGGGGGAAAGATGCTAAGATTAATCATGATAGCAAGGTTGAATTTCTGATCTAGAATCTAAAATTTACAATTTAAACTTCAATTATGCTTGATAATATCAGTTGACTTTCCAAGCTACTCTTGGGTATTTTTTACCCAAATACTGGATATCCAAATTCACTTTTTAGAATTTTTAAAGGTAGCGTCAAGTTTGATCCATGTTTTGGTCCTTTTTTGACTTCTTGCTCAAAATTAAAAGTAATAATCGAATCTTTTCCTTTCATGTGGGTCACTGTACCACCTGGTGGATGAGAAACATAGGCCCTTGGGGATGGAGGGGTTTAGGATTTCTTAAATATATACAAAGTTATTTAATTTTTTTAAAGGAAAATGTGCAGAATTAAATACATGGATGGGTTTGGGCTGGGTAGTATATTGAAAAATGGTGTGGCAGACAGGGAGGGGCAGCGGCCACCCATCTCTCATCCAGGGTATGCCCTAGGCCAGAGATCTGGGGGGTTAGGTCTTGGGGTTTACTATTTTTAGTTCTAAAGGGATGTACAACCCTGTCCAGCTTGATGTCTGGCACCTGAGGACTTACACTACCCTTTCCTCAACAGACAGGGCTCATGACCCCTTCATTTGCCTTTTTGAGGGCATATTTCTTGTGAGGGATGGAAAGTTTGATGGCAGCTATGGTGGTGGGCTCAAATGGCAGGCCCAGGGGCATTTGAGTTATCCTTGTAAATTTCTTCCAGTAGCTCCTGACAGTTGGTCAGTTCTTGGATTTTACCCAGCTGTTTTCTTATGCTGGATATCCCTTATGACACAAGGTAGTGCACTTGCCATTTAACTCACTTTACATCCAAAATAACCTTTACCTCAAACTCTTGGGCTCCCTCCACCATAATGGGCTCAACCTACACTGGTTTCTTACCCTTGAAAGGGGAGAGCGAGGAGGCATCAAAAGAGGCTAGAATTTTCCAATGAGGGGGAAGTGCAGGGTAAAAAGTGCTGTTGTCCAGAACCTTAGTAGTAGGAAAGGGTCCTGTCCTTTTGCAGGCTAGCTTCTGGCATGACACCTTGAGGTTCAGACTTTTAGTGTCTAACATTAATAAATCCTCTCCTTGATAGTTGTTTGTCTCACTTCATTTTTACCTGCAACTTTCTTGGTGTCGTCAGTTGATTTAATGAGTTAGTTAGTTCTGAACTTGATGGTAGAACTTATTGATATGAGTGATGAAGGTATCTGCTGCTGGTTTATTACTCTGCGTTTGAGGTCCAATGGTGAAAGAAGGGTTGCATCCTAAATTTGAATACATATGTTACACCCCCGTTGACAGATAGATGGAGTTGTTATATAGAAGTGTGCCAAAGGAAGGTCTGCTGCCCAAGTATCCTGAGAGAAAGTTGCATAGCATAGGAGATACTAACCCAAGGACTGGGTTGTATGCACCGTTTGACCATCAGGTTGAGGGTGATAGGCTGATGATCTGAAAGCCTTAATCTTCAGCATATTTTACATGGCGTTCTAAAATGTGAGGTAAACTGAGATCCCCTGGCGCTGATTATTTCCAGGGAAACCAAATATGGCAAATACATGAGCTACAAACAACTTTGCCATATCCTTGGGTGTAGTGGTTGTCATACAAGGGATAAAGATGGCATTCTTTTATAAAACGATATACAACCACCATAATGTCGTCATGCCCATGAGATATGGGTAAACTTACAATGGAATCCAATGACAGAGATATCAATAGATCTGCCACCTGTTAGAGGGTGGAGAAGACCGTATCACTTGGTCCTTCTAATTTGGAGCTAGCACAGATTAAGCAATGCTCAAGCCAGATGAAAACATCATTAGTAAATTGATTCCAGTAATAACTTCATTTATTAAAGTTGGCGCAATTCTTTATGCCATGGTGCCCCATGGTGGGGGATCATAATGTTCTCTTATGGCGTGGGAATGCGTCACAGAAGAAACTATACTTTTTCACAAAAATATATTACTGTTAGAAAATCACTTTTCTGAACAGTGGGCTCCACAAGTGTGCCAGGACAACCAGTATGGAGACTTGCTGATCCTTACTTTTTAGCCTTTAAAGCATACCAACCCCCTACAAGTCCACATCCAACCCACCAACACAGCAGACCAACGACTTTGCCTTAGCCTCATAGTCCATCTTGGGTGTGCCCTGGCGAGTCTATCCCCCATCCTGTGTGGCCATGGCACTCCCATGCTGCACCACCCACATGACCAATTGCTAACCCATCTTGGGTGTGCCCCAGTGAGTTCATCCCCCATCTTGGGCAGCTATAGCACTCCCACGCTAAACCACCATAAAGGCTGACAGCCAGCCCCACATTATTGTTGGTGGCCAGTTGGCCACGTTCCCATTGGTTCATCATAGGGCTGAAGTATAGGAGTTGGAAGCATCAGCCACTCCATGCACATCACACCGTGCCTACTTCAGGGATCTCCAGTCCCACATTTTCCTAATCTAGCAGACTAACAACTAACAACTAAGTTAGGATGGCAAAAGAGAGATCTTTATTGATAGGGAATGATGACTATTTATACCCTAGGCTACTGCGCCTAATCACAACCCATTGGCCATCAATCCAGAACTACATCCAATTGTTAGTCATCCATGGTACCGATTCCCTTCCAACCTGCTTGTCCTGTTCACCAAATATTAGTCAACTCATCCTCAGCACAAGTAACTGGTCAGCCATATATAAATTACTATTATAATAAATACTTCAAGCATCCTCAGCATAAGTCGCTGGTACTCTGAATTAGACAGTGAATTCATAATCAGATGATTGATAACAAATACGTCAGCTTTCCACTGGAAAATCTCACATTCATCTTTAATGGCGGTTGGCATCAGTATAAGATTCTGCTGAACTTAGATTCAAGTCAGCGAAATCATTGTCAGATGGTTGTACATCTGTCTACTTTCTCTAACAAATTGAACTTTTAAATTTAAAGTGATTAGTACAAGCCCAGAGAGAACATCCTCCTGCCTGTGAAGTACTGCACCTATAGAGTAGTACATCACGGCCATAACGCTTAGCATAAGTAGGTCTTTCCGCCCATCTGTGTGAAGCACAAAGAAACGGATGGTTTGCTTGCACCAAATAAAATTTAATTAAGAAGTATTCCAGGATGGATGCACCATCTGGATAACTTCCCTCTAACAAAGGCCCCAGCAAAACTAATAATGGTAGAGGCCTGACAAATAGCTGCTTGACAGATAATGAATTGGCTACACAAACAACCAAACAACGATCAAACTCAACCAAAGCCCACATGAACCCTGCGACAAGTGTGGCAAATGCAACTGAATCCCCAGGATCAGTTTCCGCCAAAAACCAGATGATTTACGCCACCCTAGGGAGTGTAAAGTAATGCTGAGAATAGTGGCGTTGGGATATTCCCCACCAAACCTCAATTAGGTGAGGGGATTGGGGCCTTGCAGGGGAAAAACTTTTTTTTTTAAAAAAAAAAAAACCCTGAAAAAGTTTTGGTTGGATTGGATACCAAATCTGAGTCAACCAGTGAAAACTAAGGGCCCAATTTATCTGGGCAATAACATAAAATGTTTGCAACTGAGACGGAGAAACTATCTGATGACACTTGAAACAATTGCCTGAAAAATATGTCAGAGACCAGTACTGACAATGAAAAGTCAGGGGGAGAATGGTCCCCGACCATGATTGAACTGAAAAACTGAGCAAACCGTTGGGCATAATCCCAATGAACTATTGGGTGCAATCTCCAACAAATCCAAGTTGACATCAGGAGCAAAACCAGCTCAAAATCAATAAGAGAATAAGAGAAAATTGTTGGGGATAATCCCCAATGAACCATCAGGCGCAATCCCCAACAAATCCAAGTCAACAGTGGGGGCAAAATCAGCCCAGAATCAATCAAAAAATCAGAACAAACCATCAGGGATCATCCCTGTTGGGTATGAAGGAGTATCAGGCACCAAATCTGAAGGATTGGACACCTGCAAAAGTCATCAAAAAAAGTAAAAGTATTACCAAAAGGGGCCAAAACCCTGACAGCGGTCAGGTTGGTGACCAGGGCCCTGGTAAAGTACACCCCATCCAGAAGGACATGTTAGCTCACCATGGCATGTCTTCATGCAAAATCAAGCAATGGTGGGCCCTACAATTCCAATTTTTAATGGTAACACAATGGGTCTCCAAAAACATTATGCCAGCCATCATGGCCATTTGTCATGACCACAAGCTTTCTGCTGGGGCAGCCAAACAGTAGCTTGACACCCAAATATCGCTCAAGATGGTAATGCTCTTCAAGGCATCATGGATCAAAACTGAAGATGCCCTTTAATGGATGAAAAGCCTCCTAGATCATAAAGTGATTAAAGCTGAAGTTTAGAATATTTGAAGCTGGCGGATGCAAGGGCTTGGATGGCAGCTGGTATTGACCTCCTAAATGTGACGAAATATAATAAGGCTGGAATATCAGTGAGATTCACCCAAGCTATTAAGAGCTCGGAACTCACTCCAACAGAATTATCTGATTAAGTGAAATAGTTCCCAAACGTTTTGATAACCCTCAAATGGGCCCAACATATCATTCCAGTTGACACTGCGCTGGAATGATATAACACCACATTCTCCACTGAGGAGGCATTGCTGTGGATTGCAGCCAGGTTCAAGGCCATTGAGGCCCTACACTGATTGTACACCCAAATCCTGCTGGCCACCAAATCTGACCTCATGAAGGCAGGCTGGACAAAGAAGAAGGCGGTGGAGTGGGGACCCTTCCAGGATTAGTCACCATAAGAGGCCATCAACTGGTCTGCCAGCAGATTCTCCCCATTGGAAATGAAATACTGGTTCCACATGGGAGCCAGTATCGACCAAGTTTGTGAATTGGTGGATATGGGAGTCTTGAAACTGATCCACAAAACCCTCCAAGGCTGACCTTTCCCCATAGAGAAATGGAAACTCTGGCATGACATCGCCACCCTAGCCAAAGCCGCAGACTGGGATGCAGTGGGGTTCGCCCCAGTGTCAGCCCAACTGTGGATGGAACACAAGATTTCACCACAAGTTCCAACAGCAATGAAAGGGGTCACAGCCCTGGACCTGGGCTGAGAATGGCTCAAAGTGGGGATCATAATCAAAACCATCCAGGATTGGAAAAAATTCTTCCCAGAACCGACGGTACCTGCCCTATATGCTGCCAAAGGTTTCATCCCTTCTAAGCCTTTCAGTGGTGTGAGGCGGGAGTTCTAGCCATCATAGCACGAATTTATACAGATGGTGGGTGGAACAGCATCATGGTAAGGGACTGGTGCCATTGTAGTTCAATTATGCTGGAGGCCCTTCAGAAATACCTACACCCAATGTGAATCCTGGAATTCGCCCTTAAATGGTACTGACTGGGATTTTCGCTGAAGGATGCCCTTGAGTGGCAAAACCTTGAGATCAGAGCGCAAATGTTAGGAGCATTAATTGCTGCAGTATCAGCGTATACAAGATCAAAGCGTTCCTCAATTAGGGATTTAGCCTCAATGAGCTGGTAAGATGGATAATGAAGTGGAAAAACACAGCTGAAGTACCCAAACCTAGTGTGAAATCCAAGTTGTACAGTGCAGCGGCAGCCCATACTGATGATAACACATAAACGGGGCTGGAAGCCATATCAAATATATCCGCAAACTGATCATCGGAGGCTTCATGGACCACCAAGCGCCTAAGTCATATCTAGAGGACACAATCTGAATCCACTTGCAACTTGTGGAGGAGGAGTGGTCCAACCTGATAATGTCAATTTATCAGGAGATTGACAAGGTACTAGCAGGAGGGGACTTCAACCATCACTGGGTACCTGAATGGGGCTATATCATTAATGTGATCCCAGGAAATGGACCATAAAAACCTCCTTGAGATCATAATCAAGTATAAGGGAGTCTATCTGCAAACAGAATCAACTAGGTACGCTAACCAAGCCACATGGTGGGTGACATTCCAAAACCTCCTAACCAATTGAGAGAGGGAATGGGTGCATGAAGTGATCCGGACTGGACTATCAAACTATGGAGAAGTATGAGAATTTTGGCAAGCTGGTGGTGATTTCATTGCAAATTGCCTTCACACCCAAACAGTTGAAGCGCTATATGAACCAGAACTGTGGATGAAACTGAATTAAATGCCTTACCTTGATTCATCTACTGCTTATCATAAGAAGAGTAATGTACATCAAGCAAGATGATGTGAAACAAGTGTTAGTTCTGCTACCAGACTGGACATACAATGTCCCAATGCCACCATTGCAAGGGAAAGACCCCTCAAGAGTATGAATATGACCACATCGGAGAGGTCATGAAGGTCAGGACCAAAACATTCCTTTGACCATGAGTTAGATAGTGGATCCCGTGGAACCTAATGGAGGTTGCAGACATGAAATGCCAATAGTATTAGTTGGACCTCACCCATAGGGAAGCATGATAACAAGAAGTGGCCAAGTGACCCAAAGTGGATGAAGAGCCCTTCATCAACCCAAACCCAAATTGTACAAAATGGTTGAAGGAACGAGACCTGAATTGATGGCGCCACGCCCAACCCAAGCAGAATGGATGATCTGCGAGGAAGAACAATGGCAGAAGGAAAACCTGAAAAATCTTCAATAAGGGACAGGTAGCACATGATGCCAATAAATTGAAATATAATCCCAACAAGTTAAAAATAATATGAAGTCAACTTGGAAATCATTGGCAAACAAACCTGAGGAGACTAGCAATCAAACAACTGAATCAATGCTATCAGCAAAGTTGACCAATTGGAAACCAACCAAAAAAGCCAGATCCTCTGAAAATTTGAATGAAGGGATGAGAATCTGATCGATGTATGAGGGGGAAACTGCTGTGTCGCAAGTAAGGACCATGGAGCACCCAGAGCTGGTAATTAAGCTGACCCTACTATGATTGATAGGAATATGGGGATGGGGACTGAATTCCCAGTGCAAAGAATGCCCAGTAATATAATCCCAGTTCCATCAAACTGACACCAATGGTTGACCAATACCCCCTCACTAACCTTCAGCAACACTGACCACCAACAAGAAAACTTCCATTCATGACTCAATTCACATCCTGAAAATATTAATCCTCATACCCATGGGTCAGGCATCTGGAAATGAGTATTGCAACCACAAATTCTCGGGGGATGACAAGCATATAAATGAAAAGGTGAAAGTTACACCATTTCAAAACAAACAATATTATAAATATAATTTAAATATTGGAAACGCAAGCAGGTTGCCAAAGGGAAATGGTGCTGAGCTCAATCTTGTATGCGAAGAATCACCCATGGTCCTGCCAAATAGGCTGTCAAGCTCTCTGGATGGATCATGTGGCGATCGTCACATTGAACAAGAACATAGACCTGGAATTTGGGGAGGAAACTCACACCAGAAGGATCCTGATAGTGACTGCTATGCATAGGGAAACCAGCAAGAGCCTTCAAGTGGTGGCAGTCTATTCTCCGCTAAAGCCCCACAAAAACTGAATATTTTGGGATTTTTTTGGAAGTACCAGCTAAAGCGATGACAGTTATACCAGGAGGCCTAAATTGTTGGACAAATGCGAGTCAGGATACATTCCCAAAAAGTGAAAGTCCCAACGAAAAGGCTAATGAGATGATAAAATACCTAGTCAAATTGGGGATGTGCCTCATGATCGACAAGGATGATGATGACCTGGGCAACTTAACATAATGGACATACAACTCCGCTGGAACCCCACAGGCTGGTTCACGCCTGGATTATATACTGTTGTCATCTGACCTCAGGCTGCTGACATCCAACAGCGAAGTCAATATAAATGGTGAAAGTGACCACATGATCATCCGCATGGATATCAATCTAGATGAACCCCCTGAGGAACTGTTAATGGCAACTGGAACCAGCCATGCTGAGAGATGGGGAATGGAGCTGAACAATTGAAGCCAGACTGGATTGACTGGTCACATATCTGGATCATCACCCGGAGATAGACCCTCTGGAACAATTTCACAGGATCAAAGAGAAGATGAAGTGCAATAGCATGAGGTTTGAAAAAGTGACAGCCTACAAGTGAACTGCCACTTCAAAACAGCTGAAAACTGCACTGGAGAGGTTGAAGCTCAATTGGCGGGACAGTGAAGCATGGTGGAGCAAATACTAAACAACGCAAAAAAGTATCAGGCCTTAATGATGAAACAGTATTTGTAGCAATAGACCAATGCTACCTACTGATATCAGAGCTTAGTGGGGATTATGACCAAAGAGGGCCTGGAGCATCTCAGGGATATCTGAACCAAGGATAGAATATGGGAAGTAGAGATGGCAGAAGGGGAAGTATAAATAGACCCAGAAGCAATCAAGAATGAGATCAAATGCTTCTATGGCAAACTAGTCCACCAACGAGTAATGGGCAAATTGGCAACAGATGCCCTAATTGACCTGGCCAAGCCAGCATTCAGGGGCTGTACTCCGGAAGATGTCACTAAAATATATACCAAAATTTTGATTGTTGAAGTTAAGTGGGCGCTAAAAGGTCACCAAGAATGAAGGCACCAGGACCCAACAACATGTATACAGAGGTGTACAGTGCATTCCATGACTGCATTGCGCTGGAGCTAAAATCCATATTTAATCACTGTTTGCAAAACAGACAGTAAATCCTGGGAGGCCAGGAGACCTGAATTGTACTCTTGTACAAAAAGAGACTCTGACGCCAACTATGAAACTGGCACCCAATTGCACTATCCAACACTGACTATAAGCTGCTAATGCATATATTATCAAATTGGGTGATGGCAATGGCACCACACACACTCCATTAGGACCAAAATGGGTTCATCAAGGGCCAGAGTATTTGGGAAAGCATCGGTGCAGTCCAAAACATACTCCAAGATGCATGGGGAACTGAGCAGTGATATCTCATGTTCCTTGACATGGAAAATGCCTATTATTGGGTAGTGTGGTCATTTCTGCATGAGGCGTTAAAGGCGGTCGGTATCCCAAAACCTTTAGATCATGGATAATAACACTGTACTTAGGCCAGGTAACCAAGGTAATTATCACAGATAGCATAACCAACAACATTCCAGTCAGGCGGGGTCTCTGACAAGGCAATTCTATGTCACCAATTTTGTTCAATTTTGCAGCTAACATTTTATTGGTGGTGGCAGAAGCAAAACTCTGGGGCCAAGTCCACCCCAACCAAATGCCTCTGAAAATGAAGGCCTTCACTGATGACACAGTAGCAGGTAATAGCTCGCTGACTGACCTACAGGGTGCCAAGGAGCTACTGGACCTATACCATATAGCATTGAACATGAAGATAAACTTGGCAAAACCTCCATAATAAGGATAGGTGTCACAAAATTCAGCCCACTGACTAACACAACATCAATCATGAACTCCCAGACAATCTAATACCTCAGGATAATCTTTAACAATAAGGGGCCAGCGTTACTGAAAATAAAGCAAGAGGTAAAATTGAGTCTATCAGTCCAAATGGCATGCTGGAAAAATGCCAGACTATGCCTTGAGGAGAAAATGCTGGCAATCAACTTATTCGTCTTCTTGAAATTGTGGCATGTCGACCATATGCTGCCAATGAGCCCAAACCTAGAGAAAAAATCAGGACAATGCTTCAGACCTTCCTATGGCTCAAGGTGAAAGCAGCACCAATAGTACTAGAAACTCTGTCCAAACTGAAGTCAAAGGAGGCATGGGCCTTCTGGATTACAAATCCCATGCTTGACGGATCTGGGAGAAGTCGTTTCTTAGATTGATGAAAATGCACATGCGCTGCTTGACCCTAGCTTGGAGCGTGAACTGGGCTAGAGCTCAGGGCCTTTAGGAGCCAGTCTCACCCCACTCACTATGCGAAAGGATGGTGAGCCACTCGTGAATGCCCTCCCAAAAGGCCCCCAAATTACTGGCAACTGTACAATTGGGCAGTGCGCCTGGGCGGCTGGTTATTCAAACTAGCGGATCAGGATGCTGACCAAATCCACAGGGATGTCGAGGCCCATAATTCTGAAATGATTTCCATGACAAATTGGGAAGAATGAGATTGAATCGCCCTTGTATATGTTTCCAAGTCAATCAAAATCAGTGACAAATTTACCCATATTGAGTATGGGGATCCACTCCTGAAACCTGGGCACAACTCACCCACTCAACCATTAATCTTGAATGACTGGGCAACTGAAGGCCATGTCACCAACTACCAAATGAAGGAGTTGTTCTCAGGCCTGAACACCTAATTGGTAATGGCCAAGCTGTGGTCAGTAACCTGGCAGATCCTTCACCGCGCATTTAGATCTGGTAAGCACAGCGGACCAGTTTACCCACATAAGGAGACCCTGTATGCACCAAACTGGAATCAGATATCGCTCACCAATATTACAAATGTGCCATGTTCAAAATTATTGGTCCACTATGTGCTACATCCTGTCAGTCAAACAATTGCTGATGGAAATGCATCCGTTGTAAGATCTTTTTTTGCAAAAAACCTGCAATAATACACAAACCAAAAGCAAGCCTTCATCTACCATTGTTGTGTATGGGTGATACACTCGGTGCTCATTTCCAAAAGTTTGGCTAATGAGCGCCTCCATCACAAAAATTTGGTGTTGAATACCATTCAGATTATCTCCAATCAGCTCTGATGGATCAGAAATTCATACGCCTAATCCTTGGGTGTTACAAAGATGCACGTTTGGCTTTTCCCACTGTATCACGTGTACATAAAAAAGCAACAAATCAATTAAAAATCAAATGGCCTGTAAGCCCACTGATGCTAGAACCATGGCTAGTGATGGCGATTGCCATTTAGCAATGGTCAGTGAAGCTAGGTCTCTAATGGCCCGAATTCCTGGTCCTTTAACTTCAGCCAAATCGCCAGTGTCCGCCCTCCCCTCTTACTTTCCTTTTAATCTTTTAAATAACATATAAATTTTAAAAAATTGTCAGATATTTGTAAAAAAATTCGTTGGCCTCCCACTGGAAATTCCCACAATCAACTACAATTTCACAGTTGGCGACAAACTAGGAATCTGCCAAACCTAAAACAATTAATAGTTTTATAACATCAAATAATATTGAGCTAGGCAATTAGCGGCAATCACGCCCAACTAACCAACACCCTTAATTCTGATATTATTGGGAGGAATCCATCTGGTTAATTTCCAACGTTTACCTTATCCTTTTTGGGAATACCATCCAGATGGGGGTTTTCCATCATCAATCTTTGAAAGGAGATTCATCCCTCAGGATTTGTTGACTGGGCTGACAACACCGCATCAAGGAGAGAGCCATTATTAACAGGAGATTCAGGACTGTTTCAGATGGAGTAGCTTTACACACTTCATTGAAAGGAGATACCAGGTTTGTGTCAGCTGTATAACCATTCACTGGATCAAAGGTAGGATCAAGGATTCTGAGAGATAAGAAACCGTGGAATTTGAGTTTTTTTTGTATCTGTGTTTGTATTTGGGTTTGGGTCTAGGATTAAGGTTTGGTGTGAGAGAAGCAATTATGGCAATGGCAGGAGGAAGTGGAGTTATGACCTGCTCAAAGGGATTTACAATGACTAATTCAGAGTCTGTATCCAAAGTAGTTCCCATTAAGGGACTACAGCTCAGAATTTCTGGTAAGATATGGGAAGTCCCTTTAAAAACTCATATTAAAAGTTAAAACTTAGGAGGTATCAATAAGTCCTGGTCTGCCTGTGAGCTAACTTCTGTGGCTTACAATAATAGGTAAGTGACTTGTGGTCTGTGCCACCACCACTGTATGTTTGGCACTCTGTAAAAGGTACCGCAAATGCAGCAATGACCATGAAACCGCAGCCAACTATTTATAATAGATGACCCAAGCATGCTTTCTGACGCTAAATTTAGAAAAGTATGCCACCAGATGTTCCCACCCTTCATGTTCTTGCAGAAGGATAGCCCCAAATGCTGTACCGGAGGCATTGCATGCCACAATAAAAGAATTATTCTCATCCTCTTGATGCAAAACAGGGGCAGTGGTATACTTTCTTTATTTCCTTAAATGCCACTTGCCATTATGGGTCCAAAGAAATGGGCCGTTTATACCTGTGAGAAGGTGAAGGGGCGAGGAAAATTCATAAAAAGTGGATGAGAATCTCTCAAGGAAAGTGAAAGATCCAAGGGACCTGCGCAGTTGCTCCTGTGTTATGGGAGTGGGTCAGGATCATAAAACTTCCAAATTTGAAAGGCGTGATGGCATACCCTTTTTAGGATTAAGTTACCTAGGAACTGAACTTATCCTTAAAGAACTCACATTTGGAGGGTTTGGCAACCAACCCAAGATTTTTGGAGTGCAGATTCCAAAGTCATCAAATCCTTCGCGTGCTGCTCTGAATTGGGAGGCTGGATTAAGATTTCATCCACATAGGCAATTGCACAAGTGAATCTAAGATCCCCCAGGGCGTTAACAATTTGGTTTTTAACCACATCCAGAGCATTTTTAAATCAAAATGGTATACCCTTATATTGGTATATTTCATACCAGGTGTGGATTACCTCGGCCCCGCTTGGCAAATTGACCTGCACTTGTTTTAAAGAGTTCACCAAGTCATGCTTAGAGAAAAACATTAGATTATAAAATTGCCTGAAACATTACTGCTTCCAAGGGTAATGGGTATGTATCTGGGAGCTTCAGATTATTAAAATTTACATAAACCACACATTATCTCAGAGTACCAACTGACTTCTGTGTGAATATCACTGGTGAAGATAAAAGAGTGGTTTTATTGACCATCCACCCTTTCTTTATCATATCTTCAGTCCAGGTCTTCAACGCTTGGTCCTTGTCATGTAGCGTGCTGATAATATTAATATGGCCGGCCTGGAACTCTGGATGGGTGAACACCTAGGATCCCAGCCAGAATACCTTAGGTACGGCCATTCATATCAATGGATGGAAAATGAGAAGGCCAGCTGCAAGGACTAACCAAAGAATCCAGCATCAGAAAATCATCGCCACTTTTTTATTTAATAGAACTTTAAATTTATAAAAATAGATTTTGGATATTTTTTAGATTTTAAACTAAAACTTGAATGGCAGTATGGAAAGAAAATGGAGTGACAGTGGAACATGACAGGGAACACTGCCTAAATGCTCGAACTATGGGGAATTGAAACTAAGCGCACTGCCATTGAGAACATTTCACAATTCAAGCTTGGCAGCTTAGCAACCCAAACTGTTTTTGATACTGACTCAGATCTGAACTGATCAGGCGGATTCACATCAAATCACTGGTATGAATATTCTTTCTGCCATGACTGCACTTGGTGCGATGACAATGATGTCTCTGTTGGGGGGCAGTTTGCACCCATGGCCAGGCCACATATGGCTAGCTCCATTAGGTGGATAAAGAATTGACCACGCCTGTACCTGTTGTGGAAAAGCTAAATTTCACAAAATTAGGGATAAACCTGGCAGATGGAGGATTTATTTCCTGAAACTGCCATAGGACCCTTAATCCTAGAAGAATGCAACTTTGCCTACTTTGCAGAATGCAACTTGACTTCCCCTTGGAAACTCAAACCTGTGGATAACCCTCCCAGGAAAAACGCGCCAACCACCTTTCACTGGCGATGGCTTCTTCCCTCTGCCACCTCCTAGCATACCGTCCAAATCTTACCCACCAACTCTTGGGTGGTAAACATGGGTGTAAGAGGCGAGATTCACCAGGGATATATTGTTACCCAACTCTCGTCTACCACATGGGCTAAATCACCCAGTGTAAAGAGAGGAATGGACATCTGCTTCCTCACATTTTTGGTTTGGAACATAAATTTCTCCTGGGCTAACTACAGGGGGTGTTCCACAAGACTTACATTACCTTTTACTTTTTGGGACAGGGGAGCACCACCACCAGGCATCTTGGCCAGTGCAGCGTTTTTGTGCGCCTTGGGAAGCTTGATCACCAGGATAGTGGCAATCTTCTGGGGGAGTGAGGAACGTCCAGGTATGTCACGTGGAAGGCTGCCACCAACTCACAACAATTGGTACAGTCATGAGCAATAACCCAGCTATTTTTTTTTAGTACTAGATGGTCCCAACCCAAGGGGGGGATTCATCGATATTTATTGAATTACGCCTGGGCTCCTAAAAGCCTGAGGCGAGGGAAGGGGAAGGAGGAGGCATCGAGAAAGGGAGGGGGTTTGCGCGCCAGAGCCGTGCTTCAGTGACAACTGAGCGGGAGAGGGTTGGCGACATAGTGCAGACCTTCAGGGCCATCTCAAAGTGTACCTGAAAGTGGGCGATCATGTGTGGAAGAGTCCACACCTGCTGGTCAAAGGCAGCACGAAGGAAGGAGTTATGGATGGTCCAGATGGCTGTGGCATAGGCGAGGACACGGAGGGGTCGGTGGCAACCAGGCAATGTCTGCTCAAACATGAGGTATTGCACAGGGTGTCCAGACCAGGGCTGAGCATGGAGGAGCGCGCGGCCTTTGGCCAAAATGCGGCGACACCTGGACAGGTGAAAAAACGATGGAGGTGGGAGTCAATAGGCTCCACACAGCGGGGGCAGCTTCGGTGCTGGAAGGTAGGGCCAGTCCGGTCCCCTGTCCTGTATGAACAGTGGAGCACCCTCCATAAGGTGTTGGACACCTTTGCTGACAGGATGGGGTGATAGACGTCCTTCCACAATTCCTTAAGGTCAAATCTCACGGAGGGAGGGAGGAGCTCAAGGAGTCTTGGGCGGATGGGAAGACGATCTTGGGGGTTGAGGCGAGTTGTGACAACTTGTCCATTGTGCACAATTGCATGGCGACGGGGGCTGAGGCCAGGGCCTTCCCTTCTGTATGGGAAGGCATGGTGGATCCGCGCGCCTACTCGTTTCAGGGCAAGGAGAGCCTGGTTCCAGTAGGGGGATGAGGATGGTTTTAAGCGATGGCCTGGGTGGTTTGTGAGCCACTCCCTTCTGAGGTCAGAGATGCTCTAGGAAGACCCAGAGCTGCTGACACTGACTGGCGGAGGGCGGGCGCCCATTGGGGCATGGGGTCGCGTCCCAGCAGACAATTGGACATAGGAATTTCAGGAAGATTGTGGTGGCGTGGGATCGCGTGTCCAGAAGCCCTAGGCCCCCTTCATTGCAGGGTCGGGCACTGGTTGAAAGGGCCATTGGTGGATGGTTTGAGCCCCAGATCCAACAGCGGAGGAGTACATTGAGCCGCGTATAAAAGGCATCTGTGAATGGGCAGACGTGCGCTAGGAACCAGACTTTGGAGAGGAGGAACACATTGGCCATCAGAGCTCGACCCTGGGGGTGATGTGCCGCCGGTTCCAGCTGGCAATCCTGGAGTTAACTGCTGCAAGGAGCAAGTCCTCATTGTCTTTTAGCGCAACTCCTTGTTGGTTGGTGAGAACGCCCAGGTGACGGAAGGTACCGCGCTCAGGTTCAATACCAAATGGTGGGGGGAAGGTGGGGGAGCCGACCTGTACAACTGTTGTCTTGGAGGTGTTGACCATGGCGTTGGACGCCTTGGTGTACCTCTCAATGGTCACAGCAGCGATGGCAACATCCCCAGGGCAGCCAAATGCAATGGCGGTGTCATCTGCAAATGTCATGGTTCGTGTGGGGGCTTTACCTGGGACCAGAATCCCTGTTAGCTTGTCCTGTAAGAAGGCCAAGAGGGGGTCAAGGGTGATGTTAAAAAGGATAGGGCTCAGGGGGTCCCCTTGCCGGAGACCTTGTCCAACTGGTACTGCCACTGTAAAACCCATTGGCGCCAGGACTCTGGTGTGGAGCTGGTCATAGAGCGCTGATATCCAGCGCCTAGCCGCGGGTGGGAGATGGAAGCGGGCCAGGGAAGCATCAATATACTTCCAGGATACCCGATCATATGCTTTCTCCATATCCAGGAGAGCCACAAAGCCATTCACCTTACGAGAGTTAGCAGTCAAAGTCACGTGAAGGTCATTATAGTTGTCCCATAACGACCTCCCCGGAATAAAACCGTGCTGGGATGGGGAGAGGCGAGGTGACACCCATTTGGTGATGCGGTTGGCCAGAAGCTTCGTGAAGAGCTTGTGGTCTGTGTTGATCAACGCTATGGGGCGCCAGTTCACCAGGTTCTCACGGTCTGACTTCTTGTGAATGAGGGTCGTGATTGAGCCTCTGGAGTCGGGGAGGACCTAGCCATTCACCAAGAGTGCAGCGAAGAGGTCGCGGAGGGTTCTGGCTATCACTGCAGGTTCCAGAAGGTACACCTCAAAGGGTATTCCGTCTGGGCCTGGGGCTTTGAGCCGTGGGGATTTCAGAAGGGTTTCCATCACCTCCTGGATGGAAATAGGCGCCAGTAGAGCCTCATCAGCCCGTGGGTCAATGGGCGGCTCTGGAGCCCGCCACAGGAAGTCTTGGATGTCCGATGGGTCCACCTGGGTGGCCTGGAAGAGGCTGGAGTAGAAGCGGTGTAGTTCCTGCGTGATTTCCTCCTTTTCTGAAGTGGTTGTAGTGCCAATCTTCAGTGCAGTAATATCCTGCGCTGTTGACCGGGCTTTCTGTTTCTGAAAGAAGAAGCGGGTGGGGCGTTCCCATTGAGCATAGTAACGAGATGTTGTAAAGTTTGCTGCCCGTTCTTCCTGCAGTGTGAGCTCCAAGCGGAGTGCTTCCTGCGCCGCTTCCCAGTCTTCCAACCATCTGGGAGAGGGCGAAGGCTGGCAGTTTCGCTCTAGATGTCTGATTCTGGCTTCCGCCCTTTTGACTCTGGCGCGAGCTGCAGTCATCTGGGCTTTGGCACAGTTGTAAGCAACGCGGGTGATGCCCTCCTTGGTCTCCGCCCATCTAGCCTTGTGGTCAAGCAGGTGGGGTGGGGGAGGTGAGAGTCTCCCGGATGGTCATAGACAGCTTCTCCTTAGTGAAGGGGTTGTTGAGAAGAGCTGGGGCAACCCTAGGCCAGAACCTACATGACGGTCTAAGTGTGGTGGTGAGGACAACGGTGAGTGACCTATGATCACTCAGATGGTTGTCACGAGAGATGGGAGAGGAGACGCGGCCAATTAGCAGGGGGTCAATCAGTGCCATATCCATGCGTGACGCTGACTGGAAAGCTCCTCCATCATACTGGATCCTAGTCATGCAACCTAGGCCAGACGCGGAGGGTGGAAGCGCATTTATAAAGCCACTCAGGCGAAGGAAATCCTGGAGGCGACTTGATCCAGGGCGTTCCTTTGCTGCATGGGGGTAAGAGTCACGGACGCGACTTATGGTTATGTTGAAATCTCCTAAGAGGACTGTATTCCGTGGGAGATTGAGTTGGAGGAGCTCTTCCAAGAGCCGATTTTGCTCCTGACCTGCATTAGGCAGGTAGATGCTTGCAGCGAAGAAGGAGAAGTCAGGAGTGGTGAGCTTGGCTAGTATGAGGCGGCCACCTAGATATTGTGAAAAAGAATGGGTTTTAACCCGGGGATTCAAAACAATAAGGGCGGCATGGTTTGTCCAGAAAGTTGCCTCCAAACTGTTCATTCCATGCAGATTGTTCGTGGGGGAGGATATGGGGCTCCTGGACAGCAGCGATGTCAATTTGTGCTGACCTGAAGTTTCGGAGGAGGCGGGCTCTCCGCTTAAAGTCCCGCAACCCATTTGCGTTGATGGATTGCAGGGCCAGGGTGCTGCCATGGGGACTCATAGCTGTTCCCCTCCATGTCCTGGGGGTTGCCAGCGCTTAAGCCTGCTGCTGTGAGGCGGCTAGTTTTGAGTCCTTTAGCTTGACTATTAGCTGCAATCCGTGAGGAGCGTCGAGGGTTCTGAGGGGAAGGAGAGGGTGGGGGGGGCGGAGGACCCAGTAAGCCAGCCTAGGATGCTGCCCCTGATCCGTTGCAGGGGAAGGACCTGAGGGTGCTCAATGGTGACCTCCGCGGTGTCCCCATTTGATGAGTCTGAGTCCATATTCACTTCCTCCAACACTGCAAAGGATCCGCGCGAAATGGACTGTGGGGTTGTGGTAGGACTCTTTGAGGTGGCACTTCTACCGCAGGCCGCGGGTTGCCAGTCCATGCTGGTGGGCATAGCTCCATTGGGAGCTGAGGGTTGATGCGATAAATCGCTGGTGGAGGTTGGTGGGGGTGCCGCAGAGCCCTGAGTGGGGGTGGCTGACGAGGGGCACCCCGTGGGAGATGCCTTGCGCTTGGTGAGAGAGGGAGTTGACTCTGGGAGATTGGAGAGGGTGCCCATTGGAAGGGGGGCATGAGCGCGAAGGTATCACATACCAATAGTGGGGTTAGCTGTTTCAACTGCTAGGCGTAAGGCCTCAGGGGACAGGTCTTGAACGGGAACCCATTGTGTGGGTTGTGGAATTGCTGCTGCAGCCACGTGGGATCGTTTTTGGCCTGGTTTAGGCCCCTGGGTGGTGGCTAAGAGGGATTGTTTTCGAGCTGTGCAGTCACTATACAAGTGTCCAAGGGCATTACACCATGAACACCGGGGGCGCGCTTGATCAGGGTCGACAAAAAAGATCTCAGGGCATGCCCCAACTACTGCCACACGAGGAATAGCCTCAATGTTGCGGGATACAGTGGGGGAGGGGATGAATGACGCCCTAGCAGTGCGAGCTCTTTAAGTGGGAGCATAGTAAGAGGGGACGCTAAAGTCCACTGAAAGAACAGACTCAAACTCCATTAAACCACGATGGAGTGCCAGTTTAGAGAGACTCAGGATCAACAGTCGTTGGTAGGTTGGAAAAAGTAACCCATGAAATTTTCTCCAGGTGAGAGCGTGTGTGGGAGATGCGAAGAGATTCGCGTGGAATAATGACCTGGAGGGTGGCAGCATGGTCAGCAAGGGCAGCTTCAGTGAAGCCCACATCGATGTAGTGGCCCTCCACTGATTCATGGATGGTGGTGTTAATTGGGAATGTCTCCGCAATCGCTGCAAAGTATGAGAAGTAATCCTCTGTATAGAATTCAACAGGGTTATGCCCATAATAAAGGCGAATTGCGTGGGAGAGGGTTGAGCGAGGTAGAGCTTTTTGCGCTCTAGTTTCGGCCCATTTCTTCTTAACATCAGCAATAAACGCCACTTCACGGGGATCAGCTTTGGGTAGCGTTGGTGCCAGAGGTTTTTGCCACGCCCCAGTGGCTCCTTTGGTACGTTTGTGTTTGCTTTGGGCTGCAATTGCGGGTTGAGTGTGAGCTGGTGGTTTGGACAAGTTTGCAGAGTTCCCTTGTTGCTGGAATGTTACAGCAGTTGCTGGCGTCATATTAAATTGAGGGGCGGTTTGTTGGGCCTCGCTAAATTGGGGAGGCCCATCCAGATTGGAATTAACTCCAGCCAGTTAGGAGGAGGGAGATGTTTCATCACCATCCCAATCTATTTGAGTAAATTCAGCCCGAGTATTTGCTGTGATTTCGTGGGCAAAACTCACTGGCTGATTGGTGAATTGGTCATTTTCAGCATATGAAGATAAAGTGCCGACTTGAGAAGTGCCGATTATGGGGTTTAAATGGGATGGGTGAAATTGGAACTGGTGTGAAGTTCCAAAATCTGAACCATTTAAATCCCCATTGGGAAGAGTAGATTGTCCCAATTTGGTGCTTAGTGAACCAGAATGTGCGGCTAATCCAACCTTACATCCGAGGGTTTGGGGGCCAGGTGATTGTTGGGCCTCGCTAAATTGGGGAGCCCCATCCAGATTGGAATTAACTCCAGCCAAATGGGAGGAGGGCGATGTTTCATCACCATCCCAATCTATTTGGGTAAATTCAGCCCGAGTATTTGCTGTGATTTCGTGGGCAAAACTCATTGGCTGATTGGTGAATTGGTCGTTTTCAGCATATTGAAATAAAGTGCCGACTTGAGAAGTGCCAATTACGGGGTTTAAATGGGATGGGTAAGATTGGAACTGGTGTGAAGTTCCAAAATCCGAACCATTTGAATCCTCATTGGGAAGAGTAGATTGTCCCAATTTGGTGCTTAGTGAACCAGAATGTGCGGCTAATCCAACCTTACATCTGAGGATTTGGGGGCCAGGTAGCTGGGTATCGCCCCTCATGGAGGGAGCCAGAAACACGGCGTCAGCAATAATAGATGGGGCTGAATTAGCTGACACAATGGGGGAGGTGAATGCCTGGATGGGCTGAGTTGCATTCAACTTAGCAGACGCCATTAAAACAGCGTGGGTGATGGCCTCCTTGGTTGGAGGGGGCCCAGCGGGTTGGTGGGAGGCAGCGCACGCAGAGATGTTGGGCGTGCAGGTTTCAAAAGTGCGATCAGGTGAACTGGCGCTAGTTGAAGTAGCTCCAGGTTGGGGGGTGGTTCCTGCTTTTTACGGCCACTGCTTGAGAGCGGGTGATTCTGGTTGACCTTGAGGTGGGTAATCGAGGGTTGCTTCATTTGGAGGTGGTGCTGGCTCGTTTGGCCAAGCCCGCGGGTTCTTTTGAGGGGTTTCCCGCCATATTTGCTAATAGTTTTCATAAATCTCTTTAGTGGAGCTAAATTTCAGGCTGAATTAATTTTCGAAAAGTGATGCTTAGCAGAAAGAGATGACAATAACCCAGCTATTCTTGTATGAGAAGAAACCCCTCCCCGCCACCAGATACTTCACCAAATGATGTGAGAGACGAGATGCCAGGATAGCATCCACCACTTCCACTGAGTCTATAATTAACAATGGCTATGGTTCTGTGGGCGGTATGCCTTTAGATGGCAATAGCCTGTAAATTTGAAAGATGGTGTTCTGTTAGCAGTGGGAGGGAAGTGTCAACTGGAAAGCCATTACTCAAATATTAAACTACTTAATGTGGACCTTAACATTTACTGGCAAACTTCTGTGAGGGCACCCTCATATGCAGGTGGCAGGTATTAAGCATGACTAAAGGACCCTCCATGATCTCATGAACGGGCAGGCGTTTCCAATCTTCAAAAGACTTGTTGATTTCTCAGCGTCTGAGTCTGCTGTCGCCGAGTTGGATTTGCACAGGGTATAGCCACTGAGCAACCCAGTCAAACAATATGAGGATCGCCGATTCTTATAATAAAACTTAAGTAAGATATATGGAGGTATTGCCCCTTATTTCTTCCTTTATTTTTAGATGTCTCACAGACCATTATGCGCTTCTTCTTCCTCGTCAAAGACTATCCACTTTTAATCTTCCATCATGCTCTTTATACCTTGATTCCCCAGCTGGATGCATCCTTGGCTTGGTATCTTCTATTCTTCTTCCTTTCTTGAGTTGCTCTCATTCATCTCAAAACTTGGCATGATTCCTCTTGATTTTCCAAATGTTCTCATTTTGCTTGATTATAATTCGTGTATCCTTTTTGTAAATCTCAAGACTCATCTCGATTCCCCTATGATCCACCAATATGGGTAGCATATCATCCAGTCATATCAACTTTCCAACATTACCCCCCATTTAACTGGATGATAAGCTCTTACTGTTTGTAAGCTCTAAGGAACTTAGCATGGACTTGGTTGATAATCTGACCCCCAGCAGGTTCCTTGATTGTGTAGACATCCATACCAGTCTTCCCAATAATTTCAAATGGGCCGACCCAAATGTTAGAGCTTATATTTTCATCTGAATCCATGCTGGTCGTGGAACAACACATAATCCCCTTCAGCAAACAACGGAAGTCTGCTCTGGCACTTCTGGTCAGCCGCCTGGTCACAAATTCTCTTAGCCAAACTGGTGGAGTAGGCTTCATTTTGCAACTTGATCAATGTATCTGTGAGTTGCCTCAGATATCGTTGAAGATTTACACCACCAGTGTCCTCTACACATGAATATACCAAGGCAGGCAGAGCCAGATGTCATCCATACAGCAGTTGAAAGGGACTCTTACCAGTGGCAGAATGATAGCTGATATTATAAGTGAACACAGCGGTAGGTAGAAGAGCAATCCATTCCAAGGGCTGGTCCATTATCAATTTTTGGAGTATGTTTACTAGGGTTCCATTAACTCTCTCCACCATCCCATTTGATTCTGGATGATAGGGGGTGGTCAAAACCCCGCGAATTGCCATCAACTCGTTTAACTTTGGCAGGATATGCGAAGTAAAGTTGGTTCTAGTGTCCATCAGGATGAACTGCGGGCAGCCATGCTGCTGTATAACACATTCCATAATGAACTTGCCAGTGGTGACCGCGCCCAAGTCGCTAATAGCCCTGGCCTCCACCCATCGAGTCAAATGATCGATGGTGACAATTATATACTTGGATCAATTGGAACTAGTTGGCAGAGGTCCCACTACATCAATGGAAACGGTGTGCCATGTGAACTGGGGCTTCACTAATTGATAGGTGGTTTTCTTACGGAAAGGTTTTCAACTTGACATTAATACCAACAGCTAATAGTTTCCAGTACGTCATAATGCATGCATTCCCAGAAGTATTTGGGTTGCAAAAACTCCAGCGTCTTCTGAAAACCACCATGGCCTACAGCCTGATGAGCATCCATAATTATCGAGGGTCTATTTGAAGGCTTAGGAAAATTTAGCTTCAAGTCTCCAATCTGCTTGTATAATTCTCCCCTTCGCACGAAGGTACCCTCCCTGAGTCCATCCAACACCTTGATCACTTGCGGCGGCTCATCCTGGTATTTGTTCACCATCATTTTTTCAAACATTATATCAGCTAAATCTGCTGTGATAGCAACCGTGGGCAATTGAGACAGACAATCCACGTTTTGATGTTTTGCCCTAGGTTGATGAAAGATCTCAAAATTGTAAGCTTGCAGCTTCAGAGCCCAATGTGTGAGCCATCCTTCTTGTTCACGCAGATTCTGTAGCCAGCGCAAGGAAGCATGATCTGTCACTACTTGAAATCTTACCCCATGCAAATATACCCAAAATTGTTTATAAGTGTAGATCGCAGCTAAACACTCCCACTTGGTTATGGTGTAGTTTCGTTCATGACAGTTCAAGCTCTGACTACAGAAGGCGGCAGGATGTTCCACACCGTCATCATCCTTCTGGGATAATACTGCCCCAATAGTGGCTAAGGATGCATCCATTTGTACTATGAATGGCTTATCGAAGTTGGATATTGCAATATGGGTGCGCTTGCTAACGCGGTACGTAATACATTTAAAGCGTTCTGGCATCATCCATCCAATCAAAAGGAGCGTTTTTCTTTAATAGCTCAAAAAGCGGTGCCCCAATACAACTGATATTGGGAATGAACTGTCAATAATACTCAACCATTCCTAGATACACCTGAATGTCCCACTTATTTTCTGGCTAAGTCATCTTGCCTATCGCTTCCACTTTAGCTGGATGCAGTTTAAGCCCATTTGGATCCATAAAAAACCGAGGTATTCCAATTGCTCTTTAAAGAAATGGCACTTCCAAGGCTTAATTTTGATATTAGTGGCAATGAGGCGCTGAAACACTTGCTCCAAGTGGGCCAGATGCTCTGTGAACGTTCACAAAAACACATTGATGTCATCAAGGTAAACTAAGATGCAGGACAGCTTTAAATCACCTAAAATCGTATCCATGGCAAGCTGGAATGTAGCCAGAGCATTACACAATACTTGCGGCATGCACGTTGGCTGGAATAACCCTCTTGAGGTGATGATCACACATTTCTCCCATTCCGTTGGTGGCAATTCAATCTGCCAGTACCCCAAGATCAGATCCATGGTGGAAAAATAGTTTGCCCCACTCACTCAGTCTAAAACATCATCAATCCATTGAAGAGGGTAAGAATCCTTCTTCGTGACATTATTGAGTTTATGATAGTCAATAACCACCCGATTTGAGCCATCCTTCTTCTTTATGATGATCACAGGTGATGCCCAGGGACTGTTTGATGGCTCAGCAGCCCTTTCTCGATAAGCTTATCTAATTCGTTGGAGACAACCTCTTCCACTGCTCTAGAACGTCTAATAGGACGCGAACAAATGGGAGGGTGATTCCTCATATCAATCCGATGTACCACTCCTTGAGCGCACCCCAAGTCATAATAATTATTTGCAAAAATATCTCAATACTTTTCAAATAATGCCATAGCCTTACCTTGCTGATCTGCCGATAGTCCCATGAGCACTTCTTGTGGAACTACAGTCAGTACGCCAAACAAAGCGCGAGCTGGTAGTCCAAGATCTTACCATGAGCCAAAGTCATGAATATGTCAAACTTCCCCAATAGGGACGAAGTGTAGGTAAGCCACCACTTGGTGCCGCCTAATCATTATTGTCTCCTTCTGTAGGTTTGCGAGCAGCACCTTCACCTCCCCATTCCCAGGAAACAATAGCCCCAGAGCCACATGTGGTTCAAGCTGCGAGTGCTGATGAGGCGCCAGAATTTCTCCATACAGTCCCTTAGGGACTTCAATTTCGAGCCCAGTCCCTATTATGCCCTGGTGTCCAGATGGTAAGTTTAAAGGGCGCGTTGCTCGAAGTGGGATTCCTTTATACTCATATTTCTGGGTGTGGAGGATCTTGGTCCGCCAAATCAGTTGCTGATAGCAAACAGGGATCACTTCATCACTGTATGCTAGATTGACCTGACTGGAGTGGACTGGATCTGTTGGGATTCCACCAGAGGAAAAATATACTGGAATTTGTTGGCCATACATATTAAGGGTTTCTTCCACCATATCTATCACAACGCCAAATTTCCTCATGAAAGCTGCACCGATTAATATATAGTAGTGGTTATTTGGTAAGACCACCGCTGGAGCAGACACCTGGACTGACCTGATTCATAGGGGCAACGTGCTATATGCTCTTTCCAACATAGTGCTATGCGTTCCTGACATCCCATATACTACTCGATGGTCCACATTCAGTTTCAACATAAGTTTAGCCACTAACTGGGTGGAGACTATGTTCACAGCCGCTCCCATGTCTATGATCGCGCGGATTTTTGTGTTTTTAACAAATATATCGCAATAAGTACATTCTGAGTAAGAAGAATCATCAATGTTTATTACTTGTATGTTCAAGGGCCTTGTGTTACTTAAATTGGAATAAATACCCTTGCTGACCTGAGGATACTCACTAGCAATTTTTTACACTGGAATAGCTATGTTAACCCCAATTAAAGGAGCGACGTTCAGTGAAGAATCCACATTGCTGGTGCCAGTCTGTTCCAATATCTGCCACACATATGGTTTCTGCACATCTTGGTGGAGCTCAGCCCAATTGGGTGAACTCTTATTCTCAGAAGCAGAAGCAGGGGTATCCAGCGAAAGCTGCTGGTATAACAAATCGTTCTATTGAGGTTTGATTTCTACTCATAAAGTTGTTTGGTAGATATTAGGGACAAGTGAATTGAGCTTAGCAGAGGTAGAGCGTCCCATCCCTACTCCTCTTGAGCTTTTCCCTGCTCAGTTTTCATAGTTGGCGTTGCGTACACTTGTGGTTTGCTAGGGCAGTTGGCTGCATAATGCCCTCTTTGTCCGCACTGGAAGCAAGTGTTCAAAAAAGGTGCACATATATAATTCAGGCTGGAAGGACCAGGTCTAAAATTGCTGGTAAGGTTCCATGGTCGCGGTCAAACTGGTGAAGCGTACATGGGATGGAAAGGGTCTACTGACTCATATGAGTGATGATTATGTTCCAGCGGCTGATAACCCATTCGCTGCGCCTGATGTTTGGAAAAAGGATGGTTCGGGGGCAATGGAGGGTTTTTGGGCTACACTGGGGGCGCCATTCATGGCAGAGAGTCGATGTAAGGCGTTCACAATTTAAATGAGGCTGGTATCCCCATCCAAAACATGGGACATAGCGTTATATAGTTCCTGATATGGTTTGACTGTTGCCATCATCAATATACCTACATCCTCAGTGGTTAAAATATTAGCCCCAAGTAAAGCATGAGCTTCCGCTGAAAACTGCTCGGCGAATTCTGACAAGGTCTCATTTTGGTAAAATGTATAGTCATAAATTTGGCTTTCCGTTGAGACATCTTATTAGTGCCTCTGAACAGCCAGATAACTATCGCTTTTACTTGTGCATAAGACACTGAGCTATTTCGAAGGTAGCAGGTCACTTGGTCAGCGCTTTACACATCTAAAGTGGACATCAACAACTTCGCTTTTCATTGATTGGTAGCCCCTTCCACAGCGAATTTGAAACTCTTAAAATACCTGTGTAGGTTTCCATTATGACTGAAAGGAGGTAACTTTTCAATATGGATGAATTCACTTGGCTCTCAGGTTCTGCTGCAAGGGGAAGGAGAACTGGTTTTGGAGCGACTATGGGAACCATAATTTAGTGTTATCATGCCGCCATCTGGATGAGATTGAACTCGTTGAAGCGGAATTAGAAGAAGTGTCATCACGTGGGGGGTCCGTCATACCACCCAATGGATACTCATTTTGCTGACCATAACATTCTTCCCCTGAGGTTGCCACTAACTTCCTTATTTCCCCTGGCTCCAGTACGCCCCGTGAACTGTTTGCTAATCAGCTGTTCCATTTTGACTGAAGCACATCTACACCGTCCATCCTGCCATTCTTGTTGCAGTGTGTTATATTGCTTTTGCAATTCTTGGTAGAATTCCTTTTCCTCATTCAGTGTTTGTTCCATAGTTTGTAATTGTGAAAGAACTTCCTCAATTCTATTCTTCAGGCGGGTTTGTTGTTGTCTTGCATTTTCAGCTTGCTGGTTGGCGTTGTTTATTTGGTTAACAAGGAAATATCGTTCTCACACTGATTCCTCATTGGCCCGTTGAAGGGTATCAATGCGGTCTTGCATGTCCGCATACTCACTTGTCTCACCAATAGGGAGAGGGGAGGCTCGTTGGCATTCCGCCTGACTAACGACTTCCAGTCGTATAACTTGATGAATGAGTTGGAGATACTTGGTAGACGTTGACCTAAGAACAAGCGCGTTATCAGACATTCGCTGGGTATCCCATTCAATATGGAGTTGATCTAATTCTGTCAATAGAGAACCAACTTGGGCCGCCAATTGCAGTTCCATCAGAGTCATTCTTTCCTTGAGCTGAGCAATCATGGCTTCAAGAGCTTCCGCCCATTCAACTAGCTCTGTCATATAGCACTCGGTATTATTCCCCAAGGTTGTCACATCCTAAATCCACTTCACGGATAAGCCATGCTGTTCCAGTAGTTCTCTTATTACTCAAGGTAATTCTGAGTTTAACTGTGGTACTAGAAGGTCCAATTGATGGCGAACATCCCTGACACAATGATCCATCTGTGCCAGCGCCCCTTGTATTTCTGAGAATGAACAATCAAGGTGGTCCAGCAGGAGGCGAGTATCATGCTGTTGTGATTGAGCGAACCACAACACATCTCCAATTTCAATGTTATGGTGAGCCAGGACACGTAGTAGCTGGCGAATTGAAGGTTGCACATAAGCAACTAAGTATTCCTCAATTCCGTGAGTATAAAGGCGGCGAGTTAACCCATAGTAGTGGCGTCCAAATAAGACATGTGCAGCGCATATTGATTTTCTTTATCACGTTGGTTATAAAACAAACTCACGGCATTTTCCTCACTATCATCCTTATATAGGCGATACCCGTGCAACAACCATTCCATAAAATTCTTAGTTGTGGAGTCACATTCATGGAGCGTTCATGTTGGTTAGTCATCAGCTCCGGGCAATTCTTGAATTGCACAGTAATCATAATTTCATCATCCCCTGGTTCAGTAACAGTAAAGAATGTTGGTTCCAAGTTGGGTGTCCCCCAAGCTTCTTCAGCATGCCGCGCTCAGAACCCAATCAGGTTAGGTCAGAATGAATGAGGATTTGTCATTGTATTTTCCACGCTATAGTTGCTAAGTGGCCCCTGTAGTGAGCACCACTGTTGATTTCTTGGTGTCTGGGTCTGTTGTCACCGAGTTGGATTTGCAAAGGGTATAGCCACTGAGCAACCCAATTGAACAATATGAGGATCGCTGATTCTTATAATAAAACTTAAATAAAATATATATGGAGCTATTGCCCCTTATTTCTTCCTTTATTTTTAGATGTCTCGCAGACCGTTCTGCACTTCTTCTTCCTCATCAAAGACTATCCTCTTTTAATCTTCCATCAGGATATTTATACCTCGATTCCTCAGCTGGATGCATCCTCAGCTTGGTATCTTCTATTATTCTTCCTTTCTTGAGTTGCTCTCGTTCATCTCGAATCTCAGCGTAATTCCTCTTGATTCACCAAATGTTCTCATTTTGCTTGATTATAATTAGTGTATCCCCTTTTCATAAATCTTGAGACTCATCTTGATTTCCCTGTGATCCGCCAATATGGGTAGCATATTGTCCAGTCATATCAACTTCCTGACAACGCTTATAATCACTGATGACTTTGGTTAGATGGTCCCAGACCAGGGATTTAATGCTATAGACCCGCTGTGCCTGTTATGCCACTTCAGGGACCTTGGGGCAAAGATGAAGCCTAGGGGAAAATGAAGGGTCATTCCAGCATGGCCTTGTATGGCGAAAACCCCATGGAAGCATGAGAGGTATTATTATAAGTGAAATTCACCAACAGAAGGTTATCCGCCCAAATATTCTGCATGGAGGTAGCATAACATTGGAGACACTGCTCAAGAAACTGGTTGACCTTCTCAATTTGACTGTCTAACTGAGGGATGATATGTGGAGGAGCAGCACGGCTGAATTTTCAAGATGGCCAGAATGGCCGTTCAGAAGCGCGCCATAAACTGCGGTCTTTTGTCACTCAAAATTTCACTCAGAAACCCAAACATGGAGAAGAAATGCCGTACAAAGAGGTTGATAAGTTTCTTAAGAGGTAATAGCGGATAGCAGTGGACATACAAAGTGAACTTGGTAAACTGGTCCACAATAACCAAAATTACATTATACCTATTGGGGATAGGAAGCTCAACAATAAATTCAACGGATGCTGAAGTCCAAGGGTCCTTGGCCTACTGCAAGGGATGGAGAAGGCCATACCAACTGAAGTGTCATGTTTCACCTGCGCACATGTGACACAACTAGTGATCCACTCTAGAATGCCCTTAGAGATTCCTGGCCAATTGTACGTCCACTTTACCAAGTGAGGCATTTCTTATTGACTGGGTGACCCACCACTGGTGGGTCATGATGAGCCTGGATTACTTCTGAATGGAGGTGAGGCGGCACCCACAGTTTGACTGGAACTGAATCCCCCTCCACCAACGAACAATGGGAACGCTTATGCAACAGCAGCGCCAGCTGGTCCAACGACTCCAGACCCTCCATACAGGCTCTCTGACACGCCAATACCTGAGCGACCAGAGGCTCTCCCAAGTCCCAATCCGCTTCTGAAATTGTGGGAGGAGCAATGGAAAGGTTTTGGGTTTGGCGGAATCACCATGGTAACTCCTGTTTATCTGCCTCTTCTGGACCTAACGTAGGGTTGTGATTCAAAAAGTCAGTAATGATATCCAAAAGCCCCCTTCACAAATGCGTATTTGAAAAATCTACAAAGGTCATAATGCATACAGGCCTGACAATGCGTTAACTTCTGAGATTTGCAAAAATACATAAGGTCTTGATGGTCCATTTGCACTGTCACCTCATGCCATACCCCCTGAAGAAGATACCGCCAGTGAGTAAGTGACCAGGAAACAGTGGCAATTCTTTATTGTAGATGTCTCAGGATTGTTCTGATGAAGGTAAATTCCATGGAAAGTAGACAACTGAGGGCTTCAACCAATCATGCTCTTGCAGTAATACCACTCCACAGTGGCATATGAGGCATCACATACCACAATAAATGGCTTAGTGGGATCTGCATTCTAAAGAATGGGATGTGCCAGAAACACCTCCTTGATGACGTCATACGCTTACTGGCATTCCTCCGTCCAGCAGAATAAAACATTTTTACCATTCAGGGTGTGAAGCATTGCGGCCAATTGTGAAAGGGCGGGAGAGATTTAATTAAGAAAATGATAGTGCACAAGAAGCTCTTACAACTGCTTCTAATTCGTGGGAGTGAGTCACTCAAGGATTGCCTCAAGATTGTCAGGGGGAATGGAATACCCATCCTTCAGGACCACGTTGATGAGGAAGGTAACATCAGTCATGAAAAACTCGCACTTGGAAGGTTTAGTGTAAAGGTCAGCCTTTTGCAATGCAGCCAACCCCGCCTCCAAGTCCTTCTCATGATTCTCAGGGGTGGGGGAATACACGGGGATATTGTCAATATATGTCATTACATATGAGAACTGAATGTCATCCTGCAAATTTTCAAATATTCTGTTAGAATGTGGCTGGAGCATTTTCAAAAAAAACGGCATTACGCGGAAGTGGAAGATCCTTCTTCTGGTGCAAATCACTTTAAGCCACTCATGCCCTTTTGCCACCTGAATCTGGTTAGATGCGTTTACAAGATTGAGATTCAAAAACCCAGGATTTAGTAATGCCTGCAATCATCTGAATGAGGGGAAGAAGATAGGGATTATGAACGGTTATATAGTTAAGGAGCCAATAGTCCACGCAGAGCCGCAAGATGCCATCAGCCTTCTAAACAAACAATATGGGAGAGGCAATTGGCGAGATCTTCTTATAAACCCATCCTTTTGGAAGATATATCATCAAACTTAACTGCCAGGGCCTTATCCTCCTGCGCTGTATATGGGTATAGGTGACAGTTAATGTTGACTACATTCACTGTCAAGTGGAAAGCTAAATCATAATCATAGTGGGCGTAAAGGCGGTTGATTTTCCCATGTCAAACTATCTTGGAACCAGTCCAAGCTAGCGGAAAATCCTCTGGCAGCACAGTGAGAGATGGGGGTGCAGTGATAGCTCCCAACGCCCCCTTAAGTGAGAAAGTTTTGATCAGAGGAATCTTGCCCCTTGCAAGGGTATTCTCAAATGAAAGAAGATTGTATTCCAGCTTAATAGGAACCTATTGCCGCCACCACCAACCTATTATAGGATAATGGGGAATAATAAATCTGGCACCGCAGTAAACTGGGCATAGAAGCCAAACACATATACAAAAAATGGTACTGGCCACTGCACTGGGTAGCTAGTCATTGAGGCTGGCAACTCACTCAAGATTGAGGACCCAACATCTAGATCAAGATCCATTCCCTCACAACCTGCAAACTAATAAAAATCTTGGTGGCTCCTGTATCAACAATAGCTTCAACGAAGGCCACATGAGCGCCCATATAAATCTTGAAGCGCAATAAAACAAGCTTGATTTTGTTGCTAGGCTAGGGTGTGAGACTCACTTGGGAGAGAAAAGGTTTCTGCCAAACTCTCCCCCAGTCTGCTCGTGGGAACTGAGGTCATGTCCGCCACCATCTGTAAAAACTTAACCTCTTCTGCCTTTTCTGGAAACATCCAGGCCACAAGTGGATTCATGTACACCAGCCCCCCTGAAAGCAGCATCAAGTGTTTGAATACCAGCCTCAGAATCCCTAATTTTGGGAGGAGGAGGCGGATCAGCAACCCCTATGCACAAACAACACCTCATGGTCGCAACCTGTGCCTGATCGCCTCCTTTTGAAAAAGAAAACCCAAGGTCCTCATCCACTCAACCTAGGGGTAGACCCTTCTTGTGTTTAGGACAAAGAAACTACTTGAACACCAGCGTAAAAGCCGCAATCCACTGAATGTGCCACCCTTATGGCATACATTACTCTAGATGATATGATAACACTCCGTTTGTACCACTGAACCAATGCAGCACCACATCCATAGGGAAGGATGGAGAAGGGTGAACTTGATGGTCGCTCCATTATTTCAAGTAACATGATGATAATATTAATAATGGCCTGGAACTATTGATGGGTGAACGCCCAGAGTCCCAGCCAGAATACCTTAGGTACAGCCATTTATATTGACAGATGGAAAATGAGAAGGCTAGCTGCAAGGACTAACCAAGTATTTACAGTATCAGAAATCACCACTTATTTATAAAAGGAACAATAAACTTCACAAAATAAACTTTTGGTTATTTTATTTTTTGATCTTTGTCAAAATTCTGATATGATTGGATGATAAGCTATACTCTGGTGGATCATAATTTAGATTTGAGATGAGCCTCAAGATTGAGCAGAAGTCAAGTGGACACAAGGCAAATCAGTCAAAGTATTCATAGTTTGGTGAATTGAGGGATTTCTGATATAACTTTGATTATTGAATGAGAGACTCCTATAATTTGTAGCGAATAGAGAATTACTAAGTGGAAAGGATTGAAACTTCTAAAGTATGCTAAAAATTAAGAGCTGAGCGTGAGAATGTGGATGGGGAGGTTTTGGAAGGAGAGGATAGTAGGGAAGTGGCCGTTAGTAAAATATTAAATAAAAGGGTTTTGTTGGGGCAATAGCTCCTCATATAATTACTTTATTATTATTATCTATTGAGGATACGCAATCATTATATCATTCATTCATTGCTCACTGTGTTTTCACTTGTTCAACCAGCTTGGCGGATTCATCCTAAACTGCCAAAAGGTAACAGTGGTGCTCACTACAGGGTGTCCATTGATCAGCTTAATAAATAATTTCATATTTGTCAAGCAATGACTCAACTGGCTCATCTTGACGAAGTAGTACCTCAGTTTATAGAGTTATCTCAATAAGTAAAACTGAAACTTGCCTTGGACACCCTAATCCAGGCTCAAAAAATGCTTTTTCGAAAAATAAGAGTATAACGGATTAGCTCAACAAGGCCTTTCCCCAGCTGCACCTGGTGGGTTGCCAAACTAACCAACTTGCTGACAGCTTAGGCGACACTACAGAGTGCCTATACTGTGCAGAGCGTAAATGAGATAGTGTCACTAGAGAAGGAGGGATCTGCATTGACAAGCTTCCCTCATTTAACTGCAATGGAAATATACCCAGATTCTTTAAGCAGTTTGAATTTTCAGTGGAGGGGTCTTCTGATTGGTGGAAAGCCAATTTGTTGTTATCCGTTTTGGACGTTGCAAGCACTGACAAGGTCACATGTTACCTTGAAAATAGTACTGTAACCTATCAAGAGGTGAAGGAGTTCATAATCCATCTCTTTGGGGTTAAGGAGGAAAATGGCTCAGCGCAAGGCATAGTTTTTGACAATATTTTTTTCAAAAAACGAGTCCTTGGTGGAGTTTGCAGAGCAGTTCACAACTGAGGCTCATGTGTTGTTAGGAGCTAATATCTCAAATAATGAGGAAGTGAGCGTATTGATGATGGCAGCTGTTAAGCCATATCAAGAACTGTATTGTGCTATGTTTTACATTCTTCAAGATGACTCAGAGCTATTAAAAATTGTCAGTCAATTACTTCTATCCATCACTTTTATTGCTCCCAATGTGAAACAGAAAGCCCCTGCAACTGCTACCAAATCCCCATCGGAAATGGGACAACGACTTGGTTATAATCTGCTGAGGAATACTCGTCCACTTAACGCTCTGGCAAGCCTGTTCCGCCCTCATTTTCCTCAGCCAATTTGACCTTGGTCTAATTATAATCCATCAATTAATTTCCTATTTGGGTCTATGCGTGGGATGAAGAGACAAGTTCCCTTTACAAATGCTTGTTTCTCATGCTGTCAATGAGACCATCATGCAGCTAGCTGTCCAGGAAAACTGAATGTCCATGCGGTACCAGTTGCCCCAAACAAACAGGAAAAAGGTTGAGCGGAGTATAGATGGAATGCTCT